>JAXQQM020078458.1:0-158435 GCA_034641835.2 Pinus albicaulis
CTATATTTTCAACTAGGTCCTCTAATTCAACCAATAAAAAGGCCAGAACCATAGCATTGAGATACATTTCATTACACTGTCAATAACAATAAAATTTGACTCAGCCATAACCCTTTCCTTTTATTGTTGTGAAAAGCTTTATGCATTACTCTAATGTGGCTAGTCCATAGGCCAAGTAGACCACTGGGTAACAAATATGTTTCCTTTCACCTTTGAGTTTTAAAATTATGCCTACCAAATATAAGACATTTAAGAGGGGGAACTAATACAACGTTAAAAAGAAAACCAGAGCACAAATATACAAATTAACTCCTTATGTACTGTCACACCATCATTAACTATTTTCAGAGAACCATGCTTGCTATCCAAGACAACATTTTTCCCTTCGCCCCAAGGGTGACTCCAACAAGATCAGCAAGTTTGTTCACACCGCCTGCAAGACAAATTGACAATGCTTTTAGTAAGTGTGCAATTGAATGCCAGAACATATGCCAAAACAACCCTCCATGAAAAATTAAAATAACACATTAAAATCGAATATAAGTGGACAAGGAGAGATCCACCGCAGTGAAGTTTCACGTGCAGGTGACCTTCCTTTAAACATAATTTTTTCTTTGAATTGCAATTTTTTTGTCACTGAGCCATCCTTGTTGAAGTACAACTCCTTTTCCATAGCTCTTGTATTAACTACCTTCTCTCTATCGCGTAATCTCATATTCCCTCTTTTGCTTGAGCGATTAAAGGAAATGGGTGAAAAAACTGAAAGAGAAGACAATTGTCTGCCATAATTATCAAACATTGCACCCAACTTCTTCCCCTTTCCATTGTTACCCAATGAGGTAGATGTGGAAATTGTTGTCATACTACCCAAAGCAGAGGCCATCTTCCCTTATGTTGAATATAGAATTACAAGATCTTCATATTAGTATGAACCTTAAAAAACATGACTCCCATTGCTAAAAACCACTTTTAAGTTGTAACAGGCAAACTAAACAACTATCGCAACTTTTGGCAACTTCTGGAGCATTAAGAGAGAAAAAACCAAAGAGAAATACAACCAAAATCCTCATTTTAATGAGACCAGACTGACTATATATTTGCATTAATATAATAGAAAGAAATCACGACTATATTAAGGCCAGCACAAAACAATCTTTAACCAGTGTCTCTCGCGGCCTTCAGGTTGCCATGCTAGAGGTTGCATATTTTTAATTTAAATTCTTGACCTCTCATGCCCATCTATGAATGCATCCAATGGGATATCTACATCAAATGCTCCTTTATATCCCCAAAAACAAATTCCCTACTACAGGAGCACCAGTATTGATGGATCACCCCACACAATCCCACCCATTAGAAACGATGAAAAAGGAAACCTGTGAAACCTTCTGAAACATCTAAAGATGACTATATGGGTGGTTCTTATGAATCAACCAACCATTCAAAAAATTCTCATCAATCCATACCATGAATATTATGTGACAATATTCAAGGAGGCACTGAATCGGATTTCTGAAGCTATGTTAGAGAAACCCTAAACTCTCACTGAAAATAGGTGAAATGTGGCACCACTCAGAGATTAACATGTGCCAATTGGTACAAGTGGTAGACAATTGGCATGCTCAAACAACGAGGTGATGCAAGAATGACATGAGGGAGAAAATATCAGAAAAGCCCCAAATCTGGAGAACTAAAGCTCATCACCAACCTGAGATTGACAACTTTACATGATGTAACCTATGAAATCGTAAATGGATAAATCATAGTAACAATAAAGTAACCTATGTAACAATAAATTCGGATTCATCCTGGGAGTGGTAATGGGAGAAATCATAGTGAACAATAGGAAACATGCAGAGTTTCTTACAATCAAATAGATGAAAAAACACATACAAAAAAGCTAGATAATAATCATGAACAAGCTTAATATTGAATTATGAACTGTAAAGGAACTTACAAAATGTGACATTACGAACCTGGTCAAGCGCACAAGAAAAAATATCCCGGACATGACCCTGGTTGACAAGTTGTATTACTCATGATGCAAGAGGATTTGTACCTGCACTGCCAAGTCAATCAAAATCCATCATTATCTACACAATAAATACAAGTAATTGATGTAGTATTTTTTACTGTAAGATGCATTCTTATGATAATGTTAGCACATATGTTGAAAATGTCAAAACATACCTGAATAAGCTCCTCTTCGTTTCAAGAACAATTTATTGGAGTCGCATGAACTTGGAACAAGCCTCCCACGATCTGAAAGAGTAGCAACTAAGTCAACAATGACTTTTTTGTTGCTACGCTGGATCGAGGAAGGTTTTCTCCAAGATTAAATCGCTCCAATAAATTATTCTCTACTAAACAGGGCCAACCACGTAAAGGTGGAAGATCTTATGGCCCCTCCCCCCCTCACATCACTCTCAATTCCCCAATACCCAATCTATATTTCTTTTTTTACTTTCATGAGCATAAAAAAAAATATTCAATAACTAATAAAAAAACAATTCAACAAAAAGTACGCAAGGAAACATTGCAATTAATTCTTGACATAAAAATAGTATGATAAATGAGTTTTTTATATAACGCAAAAAATGTTCCAATTATGGTAACATTTGTCTTATAATAATACAATATTTTACATTATCAAATTTTCTTTTTCTTCTTCCTATTTCTAATGCTCCTAATTACATCATCAATATCATCGTGCTCTGCTCCTGTTTCATGCCTTTCGAGCCGCACTGCTGACCTAGTTGCATATTCATAATGTCTGGGCTCATCCAGTGATGGGGCATCGCCTACAAAAACAGATAATATTAAATTTTAACTATCATTTTTTAAATATCATTGAACTAGTTCGGTAATATTAATAAAAAAAATGGCAATGAGATTATTTACCTGGTGCACCAGTTGTCGCCGCTGACCTAGTTGTGTTGTCACGATGTCTGGTCTCATCTAGTGACGGGGCATCGCCTACAAAAACAGATAATATTAAATTTTAATTGTCATTTTTAAAATATCATTGAACTAGTTCGGTAATATTAATAAAAAAAATTGCAATGATATTATTTACCTGGTGCACCTGTTGTCGCAGCTGACCTAGTTGCGTTGTCACGATGTCTGGTCTCATCCAGCGATGGGGCGTCGCCTACAAAAACAGATAATATTAAATGTTTTTTGTCAGTTTTTAAATATCATTGAACTATTTCGGTAATATTAATAAAAAAAATTTCAATGAGATTATTTACCTGGTGCACCAGTTGTCACCGTTGGGACTGTTGCCCTGTCTTCCTCTCTAGTGGTAAGATCCTCAAGGGAAACATTCTCTATCATTTAAACAAAAAACATTATAAGGACAACCATCAAGGTATAATTAGAAAAAATTATAAGTGGAAATTAATTACCGTCACGGCCCTCACTGATAGTAGCATTGTCAGCCTGGTCCCCACTACAATGATCAGGTTGCACATGAGGATCATCTACATCTGGCTCTAAAACTGGGTTATTTGCCTCGTCGGTAGTGTTGCTCCCCTAATTTAAACAAAGTTTTTAGACATTAAATTTATGGACGAAAACAAAAATATTGAAAGGTTAATGTTTTACCTTATCAGGCATTCTGGATCTTTGGACCTGCCCCAAGCTTCTGCAACATTCAACTACAGCTTGATAGCCGAAACAGAAAGCGATATTTTTATCTTCCTCTGTAGTTTCTATTCTGAAGTCATCACCCTACATTACATATGATTGTGTATTTTTAATCATATTTGATAGGATTACAAAAATGTTGGAAGGCGATACAATTAATTATAAGATGTTTAGCTACTTAATTACAATTCTTGCAGCTAATTTCAAGTAGCCGCCCTAGCCTAGCTTGTGATGGCCCTTTTTCTCAATCCTAGCTTTGGTTGCCTTTGAGTTGTCAGGAAATCTAGCATCAAAATATTGAAGTCAGATATGATGTAGCACACTTTTATTTTAGACATAAAGAAAATTAAAGCTATTGAATTAAAGTTGTAATTTACCTTGTGGGTCCAGTTGGCATTTTTCCTTCTTTCTTTGCCCTTTTCTCTTTTCTTTCATGGATGAGTGCTCTCCACTCACTCTCTGAAACTTAGAGAGGATGTTCATATCTAGGGTTAAATTTCAATTGCGTCCTATAGGTGTCCCTGGTATATTTCAAGTATTTTCCGGCTACCCGAGCCACCACTATTCTGTCAAATGTGCTGACCCCAAAAAGGGCTTCTAGATAATCTAGAAGTTCTTTTTTCAGGTTGGACTTCTGGGAATTCCACCTTGTGTGTATGGTTGGGCCAAAAATTACCAACGCATGGCTCTCTAGAAACCTGTAGAACTCATTGTTTCCTACACAGAAAAAAAAAAAAGAAAAAAAGAAGAAAAAAAGAAGAAGAAGATATTATCATTAGTTTAAAAATAAAAATCATGATAAATATGTTTTAGATAAAGTACATGAAATAGTTAAAATATTAAAATTTACCTAGGAGTTGTACATGCTTTATAGGGACACCCTCATCATTCACCAACAATGTGCCATTAATGGTCCCTGTGGAGCTGACACGTGTAGCTCCAAGAAACACAATAATGTAGTTGGCCATATCAGCCTCATCATTGCCAACACGTTCAGCGGTTGGCTAGGTGTCTGCTTGGGTAGGGTGTGTTTCTTGGCTGGCACCTAAAGGAGTAGAAGGTGTACTAGAGGGTTGTTGGGCAATCTCTTGCCCTTGTGTCCCACTACCACCAACATAAAGTTCAGCAAATGCCAGAAAACACTACATACAAAAGAACTTTTTGTTAGTTTAGTCAATGTAAAAATTAAAAATCAAACTATCACAATTCATCTCATGCACAACAAAAAAAATATCCTTTTGACTTTTTATTATTGCCTAATATCTTTCTAGCTGGCTCATAAGATGTTTTATCCTCTCTTCTGTTTCAGGTGTTTGAGGCACGTCTATCAAAATATTAAATTCCGACCTTGCATCTCGTGCCTTTTTTTGCAACAAGAACACTAGAGATAGGGATGAAGAAAGCTCTTCCTCAAAGAGGGAATCATCAGGTGTACCATGGATAGGTGTCTGCATATTTGAACAAAATTAATGTTATTTCAATTATGTAAATAACTAAAATACCTGAAGATAGAGCAATTCTGGCACTTTACATGTTCTTCCGCTGGCCTCTTTCCGTGATCATCCAGTCTCGGGGTTGTTCCTACACTGCTCTGATCAGTCTGCCACATTGCAATAAAACTATAAATGTAAAAACTTGAAAACAATATCTAACTTGAAAACACAAAATGAAAACTGAAATAATTTCTAATAAGACACCAGAAGATAGAGTTAGAGTTTCAAATATGCCTTGCATTGAATTCAGTCCTGGAAACATGTCATTGCACATTAAGGCACCCAAAAATTCACTCCATGAATGATATATTTAATTAGGCTTCTCCTATTCTGGGTAAACACCATACCTATAATTCATTCACTTGCATGTATAAAGGGAAAGGAAAACATGTTTTCATACAACGGTGACAAAGGCATCTTGGGGAAAGGTATCTTCATTTTTTATTTATGTTGTTCACCCACACCACTCTCATGTTTTCACTAATCCTATTTTGTCATTTTTTTATTCAAATTAAGTTAAGGCCTTAAGTATTTTTTGACCTTTCGGTGTAGTTTTTATAAGTGGCATGTATGGATTTTCCATTAATTCTGCACTTTTTCTCTTCATGCACATGTTTCCCTAGAAATAAAATGCATGATTTAGTCCCATACATTTAACAAGCTGTTGGATCAACTCCATTGGAAATATCATGTTTCCTATTCAATCAAAATTTATCTCGGTTAGGGAAGGTAGGAAGGTTTTCCCTTTGTATTAATAGGGCACTTCTAGCTTGCATTTTTATTATATCTTTCAAATTTAGTGTCGTTTCAATTAGGGCATGAATTTTTGCAACTTTCAAGGTGAGAATGAACAAAGACAAATTTTTGTGATGGATGACTGTATATGACTCCATGGCCAAATGAAAAGGCACTAATCTACTTCTTCAAATATCTATAGTTCTCATTCACCTCATACGGAGATGGTCCTTGATTTTGAGCCAAATGTTGCAGCAAAAAGTCCCCCCCCTCCATAATTTGATATTCAATGGAAATTTCTTAAATTGATGATGGGGCATGATTATGGAACATTGGCACATACATATGTAATGGAATTACAATATCATGATATATGTTTACATATGTTTATGGAGGTGGTGGAGCAAAAAAGAGCTCAAATAGAGCTGAATTTTTTCACATAAAAAGGACTGTGGGATTGACTAATGGTTCCATTTAAAAAATGATATCTAAACAGAGAATAAGTGTAGCATGCAAACATGCATTGAAAATCCATCTGAGTTTTCATTGTATTACTTATGATGGATTCAAATTTGGGTTTCAAAATGCCAGGTTATGGCATGATTTTGTCGAGAAACCCTTAGTTGGATTCTCATGTTGGTTTAATTTATATTTTAAGTTTGTTTTGCAGTCTTTGGGTGATAGTAACTCATGAAATAGGTTACCAATGTGTAACAATCATATTTCAAGAATAAAGTTGTGATTTTTTTTATATTATTATTATTATCTATTAGCTACGAGTATTGACACCTAATGCCTAGAATTTTGACATCTTGATAGCATGGATAATTTCAAAAATGTTTCTAGTGATGTGAACATAATAACTATCATTACGTGTCTTCACTTTTGTCACCATAATAGACCTGTGATATGGACTCATCACACAACTTCATATGCTATGTCCCAACAAGTTCAAACTGGTTGAACCTACCTCATAGTGTGGTTATTAAGGACAAGTTGCTTGATATATAACTCGATAGCATAGACTGTGTTGCAGTTCTAAAAAGAATCCTCAAGTGTCAAAAAAAATTCACAATATGTTCTACTATAAAGCCTTTTGGGATACCTCAAATAATATATGTATCATTGATGACTTTTAAAGTATGACAAGATCTAGAGGGAAAGGAAATCAATGGAAGAGTGATCCACCAATGAGAACCTAGAATTTAGCATCAGATGAGTTAGAGTCTAGGAAATTGAAACCCTATAATTTTAATTAGTGATGAATGACATCACATAGGTAATTATATTTTCATGTAGAATAATCTGTTAATTCAAATTTAAACTACATAATATGAAAGGCATACCATAAATTTTTCCACATAAGTCCAAACAACCTATAAAAAGGGAAAACCTTCTTTTTCCATGGGAAATAACTTACCTTTCCTTTTTCAAGGCAATCTAAATCACAAAAAATATGAACTATACTGCACACATTCTTGGATAATGTGAAAGTGGAAAAGGAATACCCTACACAAGTGATGCACACATGTACATTTGAACACTAATAGATTTTTGCAGTTGAAATGCAATGCTTGTTTTCATTTAAATGTAGGGTTTTTAAAGCAGGGAGAAATAATGGCTGCCAAATTAATAAGCGTTTCTTTGGGAAAATTTAAATCTTGTATTGGGTGATGAAGATAATAGAGGGTATTTAATCTTGATTCTTGACATCTAGAGAGAACCCTACAGCTTAACACAATCCAATGGAATTGACCAAAAAAACCCAAATAGAGTCAACCCTACTATAGGAGGAAGGGCCTGCAGTAAGAACTTACCATTTTGCAAGAGCCGGAATCATGATTGTTCTCCTCGCAAGAGCTGAGGGCGAATGCTGAGGGAAAATGTTGTTCTACAAGAGCTGAGAGCGAATGCAGGGTGAATGCTGTTCTGCAAGAGCTGAGGGTGAATGCAGGGTGAATGATGTTCTGCAAGAGCTCAGGGTGAATGCTGAGGGAAAATGCTGTTCTGCAAGAGCTCAGGGAAAATTCTGAGGGTGAATGTTGTTCTGCAAGAGCTAAGGGCGAATGCTGTTATGCAAGAGCAGAGGGTGAATGCGCGCATGATATCAGACGTTAATGTAGCACACATGTACATTTTAACACTAATAGATTTTTGTAGTTGAAATGCAATGCTTGTTTTCATTTAAATGTAGGTTTTTTAAAGTAGGGAGAAATAATGGCTGCCAAATTAATAAGCATTTCTTTGGGAAAAATTTAAATCTTGTATTGGGTGATGAAGATAATAGAGGGTATTGAATCTTGATTCTTGACATCTAGAGAGAACCCTAAAGCCTAACACAATCCAATGGAATTGACCAAAAAAACCCAAATAGAGTCAACCCTACTATAGGAGGAAGGGCTTGCAGTAAGAACTTACCATTTTGCAAGAGCTGAGGGTGAATGTTGTTCTGCAAGAGCTGAGGGCGAATTCTGTGGGAAAATGATGTTCTGCAAGAGCTAAGGGTAAATTCTGAGGGCGAATGCTATTCTGCAAGAGCGAAGGGCGAATGCGCACGTGATATCAGATGTTAATGTAGCTATTGCGATGAATATGAAACAATAAAATAATTTTTATGTAGCACGCATATAAGTTTCGAATTTTTATGTAGCGTGCATATAAGTTTCGTATTTTTATGTAGCACGCATATAAGTTTCGTATTTTTATGTAGCGCGCATATAAGTGTCGTTATACCGACGGCGAAAAAAGCGTTGCTATTGCGACGGGTGCCTCCAAACGTCACAACTACGAGACCTAGACATTGTGTCGCACTTGCGACGTTTGGAGGCAGTCGTCGTAATAGCGACGTTTTGGGCCATAGTGTCGCAATTGCGACGTCTTCCTCCAAACGTCGCAATTGTGACACATTTCTAAGCGTCGGTATTACGACAATTTTCTATAAACGTCGGTATAGCGACGGTTTTGGGAGGGATGGAAAAAATTTGGGGAAATTTTCGACATTTGGTCAAAAGTGTCGGAACCAAGTGTCGGAATTTCCGCCAAATGTAGTAGTGCCATGTTCATTTGTTTGTGCTGTAGTGAACTTGAGCCTTTTAGGAGTAGGCCTGCTAGAAGAAGAGGAGGGGCGATGAGTGGGGGATGTAGGGGATGTATGGACTGGAGGGACAGTGGAGAAGTCCGGGTGACTGATGAAGAGACCTCTCTCTTTTCAAGCTGGTGAAGGATGATGACTTTGATGAGAGAGTGATGGAATAGAGAGGCTATTTGTTGCGACGAAGGCTTCTTTTGGACAGTGGAGGCCATTTTCTCAATGCTTTTTCATAAGAAGAAAGGAAGATTCAACTGCTTGGTCCTTGTGAAATGCATCAACAGTCGGATGTGATATGCATAAACTCGGGAGAATCTCCCCTCACAAGTGAAATACTTCATGATAATCTTCATGAGGGGGGCATAGCTGGCTAAAAGATATGAGAAAGGGAAAATAGCAGGGCATGATTCTTTGTGCTCAGGCTTGAGGAAGGGTTTGTAGTCATCTAAATCCAAATAGCTTTGTTTAAACCATTTCTCACCAATATAGGGAATTTTAGTAGCCTTGGATATGGATCTTGGGGAGAACTTGAAGTCAAGGCCTGCCAATTGAAAATTTTTGTCTCTGAACCTCAAAGCACACAAATGTGTTAAAGGAGAGAAACTTTTCACTTCTTGTACCCTTTGGCAAAAATATAAGCATCCCACCTCATGGAAATTGAATAATATTGATGGGTGTGCATTGACCTCCTCGGTGGAAATAGGTTCATACCTTTTGTGCAATCCACTCCTGCTATCCTGCCTGGGAGGCATCTTGTTCTAGATGTGCTTCTGCAAAACCAAAATGCCTAAAAAGTTCTTGAAATGCCTTCTTCAAACAAAACTCTGTCTCAGCTGTCAATCACTGTTTGATAAGGCAACAATGGTTTCAAGTGTTGTGTAAAATGTTTCCTTTGGTATAAGACCCCTGTTCCTTCAAAGCATTGCCTTTTCTTGTCTTTGTATACCAAACAGACAATATTTATAATGAGCACACAGTCAACAAAGATAAACACAGTCAAAATGATTTTTCTGTGTTTGTGGTAAGATTACCCAGCTCTTGGTGTTTTGAGGTAATAGGACAGCCTTGTTTTTGTAGAGAAGGCAAAACAAAAACCCTTTTAATTCGAAACACTGCTCTCTTCTTTGTAGGCCACTCAACCAGTAGATTCAACAACATAAACACAGTCAACCAAAAAGTATATACACAGTCAAAGGTCACTGTGTAATAGGATAAGATAACAGAGCTTATTGTGTTTGGTGTGAGCTCAAAGACCTGTAGCTTTCAGACAACAATAAACTCCTTTCAACCAAAACACTGCCCTCCTTATACTTCACTGTTCTTCATACCCAGATTTTGATAATACTTCCAAGTGGTGATTTATAGCTTCACATACCAAATTTGGTTTATGGGGTAAAGGGGAAAACACTGGTGTTTTGCCTCTTTTCATCAAACAGAGAAATATTTTGGCCTGACAAAAATATTCATATCATGATCACTGCTACTTGAAAACATACCCACTTTTTCACCCTTTAAAACTCTGTCTCTCCTTTTGGACACTGTTTTGTACTATTTTAAAATTGTTTGGAGGGCAGTTCATAGGTTTTGAAACATTAAGAGGGAACCAACATTCTTGCTATTTCACCTTTAACCAACACGACCACAACAGAACTCGTTTTTCAAATAAACACACAAAACTTAAAACTGTGATTTACATCATGATCTTCATCTCTTTTCCACCACTCAACAGTTTTTCAAAGGTCATGGAGGCACATGAATACCTTTACAAATGGTGGCAGGCTTTGTTAGAGAGCTGGAGCGGTTTTGAAAGTGATTTGGAGGCGCTAGGTTTGTGTGAAATGTGCGCGGCACGTTCAACCGGAAGAACGCCACGCAGAGAAAAAGCCATCGGGTCACTATCGGGCCAACAGGACCAAAGACTACAGGCGTGCCATGTGCTCCTACAGGCGCGTCGCGCAACAGTTCAATCCTGTGCAAATTTTGCGCCCAAACGCGTCGCGCAACGCTAAAGGTGCGTCGCGCAATCTCCAACCCTTGAAAACTCTGGTTTTTTGCTCAAGACCTCTTTATCCAGCCTCGTGAACATCAAAGGAATGCCTTGCTCATGCTTTGGAGTTTGCAAAATGAATTTGCAACGATCCTTTGTCCCTTTGAAATGCAACAAATCGAAAACCCCTTGACTTTGACTTGTGAGGGTTTTTTTAAAGTGTTTCTCTTTGAAACAATGCCTTGGTTCATTTTTTGAAACATGTTTGAAAGGTAACTTCTGCCACTTTTATACCTTTTAATGGTAATTTCGATCCTGGACAAAACTACTGAACGATACACCAACGATGATAAGGCATCTCTAGTCATTCTGCGAGGAGGTAGATTTACCCCTTGAACCTTAAACTAATAGTGTGTGCTCTAGATGCTTTGGAGGTAATGATGCCCATTGCGAAACTGATTTAACTGTTAGGTGTCTTTTGAGCTTATTTTCTGACTGTGGGTGCAAAAATGCAGTTGCATTTGCTCATGCTCTACCCATCTTTGTTCATCTAAAGGGAAATTCTTTAACACCTTTCTCTTTACTCAAAATGCATTGGTAAGGTACCTTTGAATTTTTTATAAGGAAAAATCCTATATTTGCTTTGAAAGTTTCTCGAGAATCTAAAAAAAAACACGTCAAAGTCCTTCTTGCATTTTTATGAACAAATGTGTTTAGTTGAAATACCTTTCTTGGGAAAAACTGAACTCAAATTTTCCTTTGTCAACTATGATGAGTAATCTGAAGGACATTTCCTTATGAGTAGGAGGATCAGTACCCTTTGAAACATCATCATCATTATTGGCCTGTGTTATGACCCGTCCCTTAATCATCAGCAAAATTGTTTTATTTGGGCTCTAGACTACCTTTTGAAAGAAATCATGATAAGAGACAAGTTTAACCCCTTGGATTGCAGTGGTACCCCTGCTTTCCTTCTTTGTATTTTACATCGTTTCTTTGTTTCAACTGTCTCCTATTGTGTTTACAATTTGTCTATCAGTCAGTGAAAATTCTAGAATTGATCGCTGCTCTGGCCCTCTGCTTATGAATGAAGGAGGCCCTTCACTTGACAAAATGTCTGATGTTCTTTCAACTTATGTCTCAATCAAATGCAGAATGTTTGATGAATCAAAATTTTGGTGGCTTTCTCTTATACCTCTGCCTTAACTCATCATTTTAATGCAGAGATCTTCATTTGCTGTCTCACTGTACTTTAAAGTTTGTCTTCTCAGTTAGTGAAAAACTCAAAAACAGACTTTACCTTTGGCCCTCTACTTGTAGATGAAGGAGGCGCTCTTAACCCTCTGCTTATAGATGAAGGAGGTTCTTCAGTCTTCAAACCCTCTGCTTATAGATGAAGGAGGTTCTTAGTCATGCCATATCATCAGCCTCTTGACAGTGTTGTTTTTTCTTTCATTGTCCTTTCAGGCTTTGAATGTGGTCACATGAGCTTGATAAAAAACTCTTTGCTTTGTAACTGTATCTCAGGCTCAAGATCAAATTGAGAAGCAGTTGTCTTCTCATGTGGAGCCAAAAATTGTCTTCTGAGATGCTGGTATGTTTCTGTCCTTGAAAGATCCATTAAACACTGTAAAAAAAACTAAAATCAGCTTGACTTATGGTTTATGTATTGATGAGACTTAAGGGTGTATTAGTGGCGCGGCGTAGGGCTGTAACCAAATTCATTAGCAGAGTAGGAAGGTCATGTTATGACTGGTCTATAGCAGATGGAGGTTTTTGGCTCTTGGATAGTTTGCCAAGGGAGAAATTCCTTAAAGCGCCACTTGCTAACTTAGGGGAGACTGTTTGAACAGATTTGGATTGTTTCTTTAGGGCCGATGGGAAGAATAGTATGGCTGAGGCTAGGTAGGATTTGATAATGAGGTTTCATCTCGTCATGGGTGGACTGAAAGGTAGGAGGGAAAAAAAGCTTATGGGTGTTTTCCCAGCTGGAAAATTTGACAAATTTTTAGATCGGCTGTTGGAAAACTTGGCTGTTACAACTAGTCATCACCAACAAGTGAAAAGTACTGATGACTAACAGTCGCTCCATTTGGGGAGGGTAGCTCCTTTTCAGGAGGTGTCCAAAATTTCAGATCTTTGGCTTATGAAGACCAGTGCCTTACCCATTGGCGCAAATTTCACTCTTGCTTGATGCTACTTCTGAAAAGAGACAACATAATTATCATCAACAATATTTCTACCTACCCCACTATCTTTCCTAACATTTTTTCTTCTTTTTGGCGCATTTGGATTAGCAGCCTTTTGACAATGCATATTTTTTATTTTTGAAAAATGAACCTATCTAATTCTACGCTTATATCTGCCGGGAGTTCAGATTAAACTAATGAACTCCTTCATTACTCTACCTATACTAGATCAACTGTCAAGATTAAGCTGTTTGATAGGATTTTGTTCTCTAATCTAAAACATGAAATTGAAAAGATGATCAAATCAGGGTTAGACAGTCTGATTTTTCATGTATTTGCGGCATGAAAGACAAGTTACACATAAATATTATTTTGCAGAAATGGAAACTAGGAAAGACAGGGCTAGGATGCACAATTTTGTTTTTCATCCCTGCTTCCCTCTTTGGTTCTGTTTTGGGCGTGTGGAACTAGTATCTTTTCCTAATCTACTCTCTTTGATAAGTCAAGCTTACACAATGTTGACCATCTTTTTCACTCACTAACTTATCAGCAAAATAAATTTAAACATGTTCAGCTATGATTAGGCTAGATAGCTGAACAAGACATTTGAGTACTAGTAGCGGCATTTAGACTTGCACGCTTTCTGAATGACTATTTTTTGGAACATGGGGCCTTTATCTATTTTTCAACTGCCCTCTTTTCTATTCTTCTATTGTTTTTTACTTTTCTATTTATCTATTTTTCAAACAGTGGTATATACAATGAATGAAAATGTTTTAAACTTAGAAATCTTGGAAATGGTGAAACTTAAGCATCTTATCCTCGTAAGGATCTCCTATCATTCTTGGCCCACTCAATTCCCGAAAAGAGAAATTTGGAAAGTTTTCTCTTTCCAACATGACATAAGGATTCATGCAAGAATCTCTAAATGAACCCATATCTTCCCGCTCTACCTCTTTGTACCTCTGATTTCCACTCCTTCCTTTACTGTACATATTCCTTAAGTAATGCATATACTCTTGGTCATTTTTGAAATAAATAATGACATCATCAAGGTATGTAAATATGCAGAAATTCAAGACTAGAAACATGGCTTTCATGAGCATATTTTTTATATCTAGTGGTTTTTCAATTTTGAGTCTGAAACTGGAATTACTTCCAGCATACTGGAAAAAATCTTTGAGTTGTCTACTTTGCAAGGGAATCTTTTGACTATAACCTGAAACATCACCTTGCAAAGGCATATGATTAAAAGCACTTTTCATCGGAATATCATGGTCTTGGGTAGGGGGGATAAAATTTCTGTTATAGGGATATGCATTAGTGTTTCTAAAATCAAAACAAACCCTATGACCAACTATTTTATCTTTGATCATTACTAATTGGTTAAGATTGTTGTACTTTCTTTTGTCGAAGTTGTTTCTTGGAGTAATGATCATGGCATAGTTTTTGTTATTTTTTTTTCGGTATAAAGCAGTATTCTGTATGAGATTGCTAATTCTAGCAGTTCTAAGTCTTTGATGGAATGACAGGATTTTGGCCAGCTCAAGTAACTCAGGTATATTTGGACTGTGGTTAACATGTTTGCTCATAAGGAGATTACTAGGTACTTTTTCTGGATCTTGAGCTGTTATGGCTACAGTCAAGGTTTCACTTGCAGAGGAAGAGTTGTGTGATGATAAATCTTTGAGGTATGGTAAAAACATCAAGCTTCTATGCTCCTGAGTTCCGAAAATATTTGTGATATGTAAGTCCTCTAATGCCTTAGTTCTGAAATTTTTTCCTGATGTAACTGGTGATATTTGACTAAGGTTTGAGCAATTCGCTTGATAATACATAATGGTTTGCGCTTCTTGCTCTATTCCTATTTCAAAAGGAACACACTTACTTTCCTCAAGACATAGTTGTTCATGATCATGGTAGTTTTGAGTGTCTAGTACATCATAGAGAACTAGGGGCAGCTGATGTGATGAATCTAAGTTTGTTTCAGTTCCTTCTGATTGTTCCTCAATGTCCTCATCAGTGTGTAGAATAAAAGAGTTTAGGTCGGAATGCAAGGAATACATTGGAATGTTATCTGGTCTCTCTTGGCTACTAATCATGTATTTCATGTGTGATTCTCGATAGAGTATTCTTGTTTGGTCAAACACAAGAATAGTGGAGTAGGACATATCTAGTTGAATATTTCCTTGGAGCTTGGCCCCCCAAGATCTGGACAGAAGCATTCCGTACTTGGGAGGGATGTCTGCTACCACTATGTCCATGATTAGATGTTTTGTAGGTATTTTGAAGCAAAAAACTTTGATCAAACCTAGGCATCTAACTCTACTTGAATAAAAAGAATACAAGTCTTTGTATGGTCTTGTGATTTCTAGGCTTAATCTTTCCATTACAACCTTAGGCATAAGATTATGCAAGGCACCGGAGTCTAGCATGGCATTGTGAAGGATTTGGTCATGGATATTTATACTGGTGTAAAAGGGAAGAGTGGTTCCTTCCTGGAATTTCCCTTCTATTTTTGGACCAAACAACACTTCAGGAGTGTCATCAGCTAGATTAAGGGTGTTCGCATCATTTCCTAGATTCAGGACTTTTAACAATTGGGATTTATAAGGGCCTTGAGTGATAAGTTTAGTGAGAGGCATGGTAATCTTTATCTTGGCGATTTCTCCCTCAAAACTGAAGGGAATTTTTAGTTTAGACAGGTTTGTCTCAGCTTTTTCAGCCATGACTTTTTCTATGTTCTTAATTTGCTGACTCTGGTTCGGGACTTTGTTCGACACAGTCACTTTGGGAATCTTTGTGGAAGCACTAGGAATATCTGAATCAGGATTAGTTTGGGTAACTCTATCTTTGTTTTGGTCATTTTTCCCGACCATGATTTTGTTGCTGTTACCTGCTTTCTTAAGGATGGTATCAGGGGTTTTAGCAGTGTCTGAGCTACCTTTCTTGGAGTTGTCTTGATTTTTCCTGCTTCTAAGGTCATACTGCCTGTGAGCTTCTATTATGGCATTCTGGAAATATATGGCCGGATCCTCGGGATCTTCATAGTTGGTTTCATCCTGATTCGGAGAGAAGAATGATTGTTCTTCTTCTGTGAGATACACCTCACTCTCATTATCAGACCCTATGAGGTTCAAATGATTTTCATCAATGGGTTCTGTATCCCTATCATCTTCTTCCACATAATTTTCATTAAATGGTGGACTAATTTTTTGGTCATTTTCCCTTGGTCTGTTTTGTGGCTGATCCCTCCTAAAATTTTGGTTTCGGTTTCTGTTTGGAGGGTTTTGCTGATTGTCCCTAATAGGGGCCTTCTCACTTATCTTTTCCCACATTTTGGCCATGGTCTTGACTAAGTCATCTATTCTAGGATCTAGGGAAGGAGATGACGTGGAGACCTCATCTCAATTTGTGACCTTTCTTTCTGATCTAGTCCTAGCTCTTTTTTCTGCTAAGTTGGCTTTTGCTTTTATGGCTACTTGTTGCATTTTCTCTAGGGTAGGGGGATCCTTGTCCCTTGGCTGATATGTCATGTCTGGATCAAAACCCTCGGGGAAATTTTCCAAGGCTGAACCAAGTGGGGGTTTGAAGTGAGGTGGGAGGGCGTTATACACACTGTTGAACCTAGTGCAGTAACCCTTGACAGTTTCCCCATTTTCCCGTTTTAGATTGTTATATTCAGACAGGATTTGAATGGGGTTCTTTCGGACTTCCCACTTGTTTGTGAAGACTTGGTAGAGTTCTGGGATGTTGTGTATGATATTTGGAGGCAAGCTTTTAAACCATGTTTTGGGTTCTCTGCCCAGGCTTTGGGCAAACATTCTCATTCTGACGGTTTCGTCTTGTACTTCCAAGTATTCAAAAGTATCGCTAATCCTACTTACATGTTGTTGAGTTGTGGCAGTCTCTTCTCCGGTAAAGTGTGGGATTTTGGCTTGATAGTCATGTGGTAAGGGAGCCAAGGGTTGTGGCAACACCAAGGGTGCGTACCAAGCTCCCATGACGGGAGCTAATGGATGATGTACAAGATGAGGGCTTATGGGATGAGTTGGGGTGGTTTGAACAGTTGTGGTTTGGATTGGTGTGGCGGACGTACTTGGACTAGTGACCTGGTTTTGAGCAGATCTGGGATGGAATGTGCCGAAGTGATGGAGAAGCTGAAAGTCGGGAGGTGTGGTAGGTGAGGCTTCTCTACTAGGACTCTGTGGAAGATCTAAGGGCTCAAAATCGTCAAGGTCTATCTTACTTTATGACTTTCTTCTAAAAAGAGTTTTTTCCGATTCTAAGTCAAAGGGGGAATGCTGCAAGGCAGTGAGATGTTCAAGTACTAATCTTGCTTTATGGATGGACCTATCGGTAGCTAGATTGTCAGTTTCGGAAACTTGCCACAGAATATTCTCTGGGTCGCCTACTATGATAGGGGGATTTGGGTCTGGATGAGATCTAGTGTAGATTCTTTGTGAAGCCAGATTTTGAGTTTAGAGTTTAGAGAGGGTGGTATTTGTGAAAGTTTCGGATGGATGGCCTCTCTTAGGTTATACTAAAGTGAAGGATGGTCAAAACCAAAAGGATGAACTAGTGGAGTCGCTAGGTGGATTTTATGAAAACTATGATCCACCACCAATACTATCAAAGATGCTTTGGGAAAAAGTTTATAGCAAACTTTGAGATGGAAACTTGCGAAGAAGGGTGATTCACTTGGTTTCAACAGTTTGCTAGGCTGTATGGACAAGCTAATGGTTCTCTTGGCAAGAAGGTTTCTGCTGATCTCCTATGTTTAGGTGAGGCTTTTTCTGAATCGCTAAGTTATACTTAGTTTTGTCACTGATTACAGAGTTTCCACCCTAAGTTAAGTTTTTGGGAGGATGAGTTAGCAGAAAGGTGTGGTTGTGAAATTTTTGGTCTTTATGGAGTTTTTTAGGCCTATTAGAGGCTTAGTGGAGTCGCTAGGTGGAACTTGGTTGTTTTTTGTAAATATGTAACTATGGTCCACCACCAGTAACTAGGGAAAAACCAATCCGAGATTGTTTTGGGGTTTTTCTGAGTTTTTATGTGCAACCTATGGTTTACTTAAAGTATTGTAAACCTATTTCATCACTTTGCTAGGGTGGCGATAACAAAAAGAGTTTACTCTAAAAGATTCTATGGACTGATGGTCTAAGTTAAATGTTGAAGGACTAAAAAGTCTATAAGAGTTTGCTAGACTGTCATGTACTCAATATGTCCCACCGTGATCGCCATTATGTTAGTGAGCGGTGGGATAGGTCGATCAGATAGTAATCTAGATTTCGGTAAATAGTAAGGCCTACTGGAGGCTAGTGGAGTCGCCAGGTGGATTTTTAGTTGTTTTAAGGTATATGTGTATGGTCCACCACCAGTACTGACAAAAACCAATCTAAGGGAGTTTTTGGGGTTTTCTGAGTTTTATGTAGTCCTGAGGTTTGGAAGAGTTTCCTATAAATGACTCATCATTTTGCTAAGATGGTGAAGGAGCTATTTTCTACTCTTCAGACAACACTTAAGTTTTCTAAGTTTGAATGAGACTTCGAGAGTTACTAAGGAGTACTTAGATTGTCACTAACTCAGAAGGTCCCACCGTGATCGCCATTATGTTAGTGAGCGGTGGGATAAGTCAATCAGATAATTAGCCTAGAGTTTAATAAAGTAGTAAGGCCTACTGGAGGCTAGTGGAGTCGCCAGGTGGATTTTTAGTTGTTTTGAGGTATATGTGTATGGTCCACTACCAATACTGTCAAAAACCAATCTAAGGGAGTTTTTTGGGGTTTTCTGAGTTTTATGTAGTCCTGAGGTTTGGAAGAGTTTCCTATAACTGACTCATCATTTTGCTAAGATGGTGAAGGAGATATTTTCTACTCTTCGGACAACACTTAAGTTTTCTAAGTTTGAATGAGACTTCGAGAGTTACTAAGGAGTACTTAGATTATCACTAAGTCAGAAGGTCCCACCGTGATCACCATTATGTTAGGGTCCCGTGATTTGGCTGATTGGCAAGCCAAATGACAGTGTAACATCAAACCAATCTTTGGAGCCCAAGGACCTAGCCTTCCTAGACTCAGAGAGGGCTCTCTCTATTTGTGTAAGGGATATCTGTTTGTGTGCTTATTGTGTTCTAATTTTAGGCTAGTTATGAAGTAGGTTTTTTGGTTTTGGTTTTTAGGTTGTGAGGGATGAAACTGATCAAAGATATAAGATAGGTAAAAAGATGTCAGATAAACTAGGATATGGGGTTGAAAAGGTCAAGAAAGCTATCAAACGGTGATACAAGGCTGTTGAAGGGCCGATTTGATTCGAGGTAGAAAGGATCTTTGGGCGAAATGGAACAAAATGGACATCAAGTTTGTGAACAACAAAGGATTTCAAGCATAACTAGTTTAATAGCAGACATCAACATGGTAGTGCAAACCATTAATCATGAGAAATGTAACTATAAGCTAATCAATACATAGAAATAAACATTCAAGCCATGCATAGAGGAGTACAACTCTCTAACTTCGGGAAATGGATATCAGACTTTGGGTAAAACACTTAAGACGGACAAAAAACTCAAAACACTATGCCGGAACGCCTAAACATAGTACTTTAAGTTATTGGGCACTTTGAAAACAAGATTTTCATAGTCTTAGACAAAGGGCTAGATCGGAACTAGGCCTCCTTGGTTCAACAAAATGATAATCTAATCAGTCAAAGAGAAATTTCATGGATGGAGCTATAACTAGCCATAGGTAAGTAGGGCATACCATAAATCATACTTAGCATGTATAAAACCATGAATGAAAATAAGCAACAATATCCATAAGTTATTAAAGAGCAGTTAAGAATTATTTAATGTGACTAAGGAAGAGGAAAACATGAAAGCTATGAAGAAACAGGAAATTTGAGGTGCCTCCAAGGGCATGTCTCAAATTTGTTCTCTACTGATCTATAGCAAGCAAGAAACATGTATTCATGAATGAAAACTAGAAGACAAAACAAAGAAAGGGACACTATACCATTCTACCAAGTCATGGAATCCAACAACAATCCTCTTTCATCATCCAAGAACATCCAAGAGGCAATCCAAAAGCATGACACAAGTATTTCTTCCAAAGCTTATATGACCATATATTGCTTCTATCATCAAGTTCCAACCTTCTATTACAATGAATCCTCTTGGAATATATAAGCCAAGGAGGAGGAAAACCGACCAAGGCAACTAGCTAGCCATTGGTTCAAAATAAATATCTAAACTTGTCCTTAAGGCTTTGCAAAGCCCAAGGCACAAAATATCTCATAAAATATCTAAAAAATGCTAAAAGAGGGAATTAAATTGACTTTTCATAACTTCTCATGTGAAAAAATAGCTAAACGCACATGAGGAAACAACAATTTTTAAAGGTTCAAAATTTACAAAAATATTCAAAATTTACATCAGCAAAAGGTCCCTTGAATTGCTGGTAACATTTGGTAGCCTTCCTGATGTCAAAACGAGACTCATGATAGCTCGTTGCAAAGCTCTGAGTTTCCACTTTCTGGAACAACTGAAATTTTCCCAATCTGATGCCTGGATGTCCTCCAAAACTGAACCTGTGTGTAAAAAATCAAAAATCACAGTCTGCTGATAGACCGGGCAGAGTGTGCAAAAAGCGAGCATTTTTCACCATTTCGGGGGAGAAAATGATCTCCAAATGTTCTGAAATTCACTGAGAGTGTGCTCCTGAAATTATGGCATCCAATGATACCATTCTCCTCCTTTTCCGATCCCCCAAATTGAAATGGCGAATTTCATGAGTTTTGACTAAAAACCCAAAAATGCCAAAAAACCAAAATATGTCGAAATTTGCCCAAAATCGGTGAGTATGACCCTCAAGGGTTCTTAGCAATATGTTCTGAAGAAGTGGCCAAAATCTCAAGTCCTGATGTGTCTTTCTTCACTTTCCGTTCCGGGCGCTTCCCTTTAGCCTCCTTTAGCTTTTCTTGGGCAGCCTTTAATTTGCGCCGGGCAAACTGATTTAATTTCTTGTAATGCCCCATCATTCTCCTTTGAAGCTCTAAATCTCTGTTTACCCTCTTAAAATTCTTCTCCAAATGTTTATTGACTCCTTCAAGCCACGCCTCCTTATTGTTTTCTATCTCCTATTCAAACAATGCAGTGAGAGGAGTGGATTGGAGAAGGGCTTTCTCCTCTTCTTTTTGCCTCTCAAGGGCTCTTTTAAGCCCTATAGTTCTAGGCCTCTTTCGCCTAGGCTGGTCTTCACCTTCACTTTCATCAAATTCGCCTATGAGCTCATCTATCCTTGCTTGGGCTTTGGAGGCCTCCTTTTTGTACTTAGTCGCCCTTGTCTCATGAATGGCCATATGGACACTCATTTGCCTATTTTGGATTTGCAAGAATTGATTGAAATTCTTTGCCCTATGAAGATCATCCTTTAATGCATCAATTTGGCCTTCTCTTTGGATCAAGAGGTTTTCTAGAATGCGGGCCTCATTATCACTATCATTTCTTTGGATAAGGATGATATGAAATGCACTTTCTTTCTCATGACTTCCTCTACCTTGCCTTTCCCTTTGCTTTGGGAGGCTATTCTTGTGCTCTTCCTCTTAGGCAAGTCAATCATAGGCTTCTTTGGAAACTTTCCTTTGCCACGGAGAGCTCTTGTCACATTTGGAGTGACAACCTTAGGCACTCTCTTTCTTGCAGTCCTAGGCTTGGCCTTTTTAGGAGAAGAAGGCATGCCCCCTTTACCTTTGTCGCCTTGCTATTTTTCTTCTTGAGTAGGATGTTGTTCTTCTTGAGGCTGTTGTGTATCTTGAGGAGGTTGTTGTGTGTCTTCTTTAGGCTGCCCCTACTCCTCAATATCATGCTGCTGCTCTGTCTCAATTTCCTGCTCATTCCGCTATTCAAGATGCTGCCCTTCACCATAAGTCTGTTCACCCTCACCACTGTCATGCTGCTGTTCAAGTTGCTGCCCTTCCTCTTCTTGTTGTTGTTCATCACCACTGTGTTGTTGTTGTTCAGCACTCTCCTCTTCTTGTTCCTACTGCCACTCACCCTCATCTTTGTCATGCTGCTGCTTTTCATCACTTTCTTCGTGCTGCTCCTCATCTTTTTCTTCATGATCATGTTCATCCTCCACTTGCTGGCCACTTCCTTCTCCTTCTCCATGTTCTTTTGTTTGTGCTATAGTGAACTTGAGCCTTTTAGGAGTAGGCCTGCTAGAAGAAGGGGAGGGGCGATGAGTGGGGGATGTAGGGGATGTATGGACTGGAGGGACAGTGGAGAAGTCTGGGTGACTGATGAAAACCTCCCAAGAGACCTCTCTCTTTTCAAGCTGGTGAAGGATGATGACTTTGATGAGAGAGTGATGGAATAGAGAGGCTATTTGCTGCGACAGAGGCTTCTTCTGGACAGTGGAGGCCATTTTCTCAATGCTTTTGCATAAGAAGAAAGGAAGATTCAGCTGCTTTGTCCTTGTGAAATGCATAAACAGTCGGATGTGATATGCATAAACTCGGGAGAATCTCCCCTCACAAGTGAAATACTTCATGATAATCTTCATGAGGGGGGCATAGCTGGCTAAAAGATATGAGAAAGGGAAAATAGCAGGGCATGATTCTTTGTGCTCAGGCTTGAGGAAGGGTTTGTAGTCATCTAAATCCAAATAGCTTTGTTTAAACCATTTCTCGCCAATATAGGGAATTTTAGTAGCCTTGGATATGGATCTCGGGGAGAACTTGAAGTCAAGGCCTGCCAATTGAAAATGTTTTATCTCTGAACCTCAAAGCACACAGATGTGTTAAAGGAGAGAAACTTTTCACTTCTTGTACCCTTTGGAAAAAATCTAAGCATCCCACCTCATGGAAATTGAATGAGATTGATGGGCGTGCATTGACCTCCTCGGTGGAAATAGGCTCATACCTTTTGTGCAATCCACTCCTGCTATCCTGCCTCGGAGGCATCTTGTTCTAGATGTGCTTCTGCAAAACCAAAATGCCTCAAAAGTTCTTGAAATGCCTTCTTCAAACAAAAATCTGTCTCAGCTGTCAATCACTGTTTGATAAGGCAACAATGGTTTCAAGTGTTGTGTAAAATGTTTCCTTTGGTATAAGACCCATGTTCCTTCAAAGCACTGCCTTTTCTTGCCTTTTTATACCAAACACAAAATATTTATAATGAGCACACAGTCAACAAAGATAAACACAGTCAAAATTCTTTTTCTGTGTTTGTGGTAAGATTACCCAGCTCTTGGTGTTTTGAGGTAATAGGACAACCTTGTTTTTGTAGAGAAGGCAAAACAAAAACCCTTTTAATTCGAAACACTGCTCTCTTCTTTGTAGGCCACTCAACCAGTAGATTCAACAACATAAACACAGTCAACCAAAAAGTATATACACAGTCAAAGGTCACTGTGTAATAGGATAAGATAACAGAGCTTATTGTGTTTGGTGTGAGCACAAAGACCTGTAGCTTTCAAACAACAATAAACTCCTTTCAAACAAAACACTGCCCTCCTTATACTTCACTGTTCTTCATACCCAGATTTTGATAATACTTCCAAGTGGTGATTTACAGCTTCACACACTAAATTTGGTTTATGGGGTAAAGGGGAAAACACTGGTGTTTTGCCTCTTTTTATCAAACAGAGAAATCTTTTGGCCTGAAAAAAATATTCATATCATGATCACTGCTACTTGAAAACATACCCACTTTTTCACCCTTTAAAACTCTGTCTCTCCTTTTGGACATTGTTTTGTACTATTTTAAAATTTTTTGGAGGGCAGTTCATAGGTTTTGAAACATTAAGAGGGAACCACCATTCTTGCTATTTCACCTTTAACCAACACGACCACAGTAGAACTCGTTTTTCAAATAAACACACAAAACTTAAAACTGTGATTTACATAGTGATCTTCATCTCTTTTCCACCACTCAACAGTTTTGCAAAGGTCATGGAGGCACATAAATACCTTTACAAACGGTGGCAGGCTTTTTTAGAGAGCTGGAGCAGCTTTGAAAGTGATTTGGAGGCGCTAGGTTTGTGTGAAATGTGAGCGGCACGTTCAACCGGAAGAACGCCGCGTAGAGAAAAATCCATCGGGTCACTGTCGGGCGGACAGGACCAAAGACTATAGGCGCGCCACGCGCTCCGCACAACAGTTCAATCCTATGCAAATTGTGTGCCCAAATGCGCCGCACAACACTACAGGCGTGTCGCGCAATCTCCAACCCTTGAAAACTCTGGTTTTTTGCTCAAGACCTCTTTATCCGGCCTCGTGAACATCAAAGGAATGCCTTGTTTGTGCTTTGGAGTTTGCAAAATGAATTTGCAACGGTCCTTTGTCCCTTTGAAATGAAACAAATCGAAAACCCCTTGACTTTGACTTGTGAGGGTTTTTTTAAAGTGTTGCTCTTTGAAACAATGCCTTGGTTCTTTTTTTGAACATGTTTGAAAGGTAACTTCTGCCACTTTTAGACCTTTTAATGGTAATTTCGATCCTGGAAAAAACTACTCAACAATACACCAACGATGATGAGGCATCTCTAGTCATTCTGCGAGGAGGTAGATTTACCCCTTGAACCTTAAAATAATAGTGTCTACTCTGGATGCTTTGGAGGTAATGATGCCCACTGCGAAACTGATTTAACTGTTAGGTGTCTTTTGAGCTTATTTTCTGACTGTAAGTGCAAAAATGCAGTTGCATTTTCTCATGCTCTACCCATCTTTGTTAATCTAAAGGGAAATTCTTTAACACCTTTCTCTTTACTCAAAATGCATTGGTAAGGTACCTTTGACCTTTTTATAAGGAAAAAGCCTATATTTTCTTTGAAATTTTCTCCAGAATCTAAGAAAAAACATGCCAAAGTCCTTGCATTTTTATGTGCAAATGTGTTTAATTGAAATACCTTTCTTGGGAAAAACTAAACTCAAATTTTCCTTTGTCAACTATGATGAGTAATCTGAAGGACATTTCCTTATGAGTAGGAGGATCAGTACCCTTTGAAACATCATCATCATTATTGGCCTGTGTTATGACCTGTCCCTTAATCATCAGCAAAATTGTTTTATTTGGGCTCTAGACTGCCTTTTGAAAGAAATCCCGATAAGAGACAAGTTTAACTCCTTGGATTGTAGTGGTACCCCTGCTTTTATTCTTTGTCTTTTACATCATTTCTTTGTTTCAACTGTCTCCTATTGTGTTTACAATTTTTCTATCAGTTAGTGAAAATTCTAGAATTGATCACTGCTCTGGCCCTCTACTTATGAATGAAGGAGGCCCTTCACTTGAAAAAATGTCTGATGTTCTTTCAACCTCTGTCTCAATCAAATGCAGAATGTTTGATGAATCAAACTATTGGTGGCTTTCTCTTATACCTCTGCCTTAACTCATCATTTTAACGCAGAGATCTTCATTTTCTGTCTCACTGTACTTCAAAGTTTGTCTTCTCAGTTAGTGAAAAACTCAAAAACAGACTTTACCTTCTGCCCTCTGCTTGTAGATGAAGGAGGCGCTCTTAACCCTCTGCTTATAGATGAAGGAGGTTCTTCAGTCTTCAAACCCTCTGCTTATAGATGAAGGAGGTTCTTAGTCATGCCATATCATTAGCCTCTTGACAGTGTTGTTTTTTCTTTCATTGTTCTTTCAGGCTTTGAATGTGGTCGCATGAGCTTGATAAAAAACTCTTTGCCTTGTATCTATATCTCAGGCTCAAGATCACATTGAGAAGCAGTTGTCTTCTCACGTGGAGCCAAAAATTGTCTTTTGAGATGCTGGTATGTTTATGTCCTTGAAAGATCCATTAAACACTGTAAAAACACCTAAAATCAGCTTGACTTATGGTTTATGTATTGATGAGACTTAAGGGTGTATTAGTGGCGTGACCTAGGGCTGTAACCAACTTCATTAGCAGAGTAGGAAGGTCATGTTATGACTGGTCTATAGCAGATGGAGGTTTTTGGCTCTTGGATAGTTTGCCAAGGGAGAAATGCCTTAAAGCGCCACTTCCTAACTTAGGGGAGATTGTTTGAATAGATTTGGATTGTTTCTTTAGTGCCGATGGCCGAGGTTTCATCTCGTCATGGGCGGACTGAAAAGTAGGAGGGAAAATTTTTTTATGGGTGTTTTCCCAGCTGGAAAATTTGACAAATTTTTAGATCGGCTGTTGGAAAACTTAGCTGTTACAACTAGTCATCACCAACAAGTGAAAAATACCCGAAGACTACTGAAGAGTGCAAACATATCCTCACAATTCATCGTCATGTTTCTCACTCACAACAAGATCCATGGGAGAATATTTAAAACTTTCAAGACAAGAATGATTGGCCCTAAAATTGATACAGTATATAATATGAAGTAGAAATGACCTCCTAAATTCATCATCCGAGTAGTCTTCCAAAGGATCGAAATTATTTCTTATGTTGCCTTCAAACATTGTTGGTTTTTGGGGAATAATTTCTTAATTTGGATCTTAGGTTATGGAGGTCTATAGTTGAGATGTCGACTCCATAAATGACAATTTACCCTTTATATAACCTACACAATGAAAATGGATCAATAAGAATGTATTTCAACTTCCCCGTCCGCCCCACAACTCCCACATTCGCGTCTGTGGAAAGTATGGGGCCCTTTCAAGACAAGCCGAAGATGTGGTCTATAACGCACTCCGATTGTATGGATCAAACTTATAGATGAAATTACATGAAAATTACTATCTTTGTGTATGCATGAAAAAAAAATTATTTTATCGAGTCATGACCTACAACCGCTAGATCTATTGCTCCTATAGATGGCCAATGGAGTTTGCTCTAAAATTCTATATGAGATCACTAGTGACTCAATCGGGGAATACGTGAATATCGATTATTTTCCGCTAAGATCATCTTGGTCTCCAAAAATGTATGAAAACCATATTACACAAAGCTTGTATCATGTTCAAACTTAGGCCATATGTTACTACCAACCCTCGCAGAATTTCGTAAATGTTACTTGATTTACTTTCACATTTCATGTAAATAATATCTCTAATCTACTAAGATGAGTTTAGGAAAAAATAATTACATGACAAGATAGTCCTTCGTACCTTACTTGGTCAAATTACATCTTCAGGAAAGCGAATGAGGAACACTAAAAATAATGCAAACACAGATTTTATTAAAATCCATCCGAATACTAGTCCACTCATTGATTCCAACATTGTGGAGACTAGGTCTAATATATATTAGTCAACTCGATATTTATTTCCATGAATCAAGATTCTTGGTCAAAACTTGTAATGGTGGTCGCTCCGTAGATTGATTCTCAAAATTTTGTACGATTGGATATCTACAAACTGATGCCAACTGAGCTGTAGCCTCCTTAGAGCATATTATGTAATGCATGCAATGAAGGTCAAAGGAGCTAAGGCACTATCTTTATTAATTAACAGAAAAACCCAAAATCACTAAACAAAGAAATGCAGATAAAATGTTGTCATGAAAGAATCTTGATGTATCTCTATCTATTTGATAACATCCTTTTCTCAATCGAATTAAGGGATCCAAAGACACCAAACCTTGAAGTAGAGATCGAACTCTCTTATCTCTAATTTATGTTCCTCTCATAAAATAAAAAATTTGTAAGTTTGTATTCATTATTATTGAGAAATACAGAATACCCGATACCATTTACAACCAGCACCCATTGGTGTAAACACAATGAAGACTTGCAAAGCAATCTAAGACATGATTGAAATGATCCCAAAAAGTTGTATAAATGAAAAAGCCAATTTTCCTAGTTGAGTAGGAATTGATGTGTCACCGCACTTTGATTAGTTGATGCCCGCCAAGAAACAAAGAGCTTGTTATTGATCCACTAGAATCGTATGATTTCCTAAGTCTCTCTTAAAGGTATTGGCCTATTAAAATAATAAATGTCAACTGACCATTCGTATCGCCTAGATGGAGTTGCAGATCAAAGAAGTACATTGGTGTACCTAAATATCCACTATGCATTGTTGAAAAGTTGATTAGCGCTTTAATTCCAACCAATGAAAGAAGCATATACCTCACAAGAATGCACAAGGAGCTTCTTAATGTCAAAGCAACATAAACCCGAATGAAAAGGGACTTTCTCTCGTGGAACTCTCATTTTATTTTGTATGGGTTTCGATGCCATCCAAGAAGTTAATACATATTTGAAGTAGCTGAAATATTATTTGGTAAATTAGTATTATATGTATCAAATTACCATTATATGCAAGAAAGAATAAGATCAATATACCGACATGTTTACCCCCCGTTCTCTATTTATTCTTCTTGTAAAAGATTTGAATTTTATTCTCTCTATCCAATATTTCTTTGTAATTTTATAGTTCAACTTCTTCCTCTACATCTCTTGAGTTTTGAAAAACACACCTAGTTTCAATGTTCAAGTGATGCGGAATATTTTTCACTCCATCCGTATTTATAGATATGAACTTTTTAACAAATGTCTCGATGTGTACACTTCATTTTCCATAGCAAAAATAGCTTTCAAATCTTTTCTGATGTGCACCAAAAAATTCCACAAAATCTATGCCTGATCGTAAGATGTCATTTTATTTGGTTTACCTTAGTAATTTCACCATCTCGCATTACCCGTGAAGAGCATCATTTACATCATCAAAATATGGATCCCTTATTTCCTCCTCTCAATAAATGATCACTAAACCCAATACCTTACCAATTAAATTGAAATTTTTAATATTGCTAGAATGTGATGAAAGAAATCCAAACCTACCGAATGATATCATCTCGAGGGTAAAAACTCCACTCGATGAGTTACATAGACTACAATATTTGGAAGCCAAAATACGAAGTATGCATTTGTATAACAAGCAAGTCCAATTTATTAGATGTTTATGGACATGAATTTACAATGCCTCAACTTAATTGTATATTATCTAGGATCGAACAATGAATTGCAGAGTGCTACCGTAGAGCTTCATCATTCCATCAATACATTAAAACTAATTAATTCAGAAAAAACTAGAGTATGTAAAGGATAAGAGAAACATACCTAAAAATATGTTTTCCACATGTGCATCCATGAAAACCGAAAGTGTCATAAAAAATACAAATGTATGCATCTTGATATAAAGCACGGCAATCAGACGCTTTTGTCCACCACTCAAATTTAACTCCTCGTTCTCCAATGTCTCCGTCTCATCGCCGTAGGGAAAAGTTTAAGATATTTCTTCAATGCACAAGCTCGAAGTACATATTATATCCAATAGTATCCATCTTTTACCCAAAGAGAATAATGTCTTTAATTTTCCTACTTTGTATCCAAGGAGACCAAGGACATATTCTTTGCACTAATTTAAGCTTAAATATAGTCTCCGATATTTTTGGTATTTCACCTAATATGCAAGATAAAAGTTATTTGATTTTCTTAACCAATAAACTTCTCCACATAAAACAACCTCATGCCTCTCTATTTCGACATCTAAACCTCTTATAGTTGGACTAGAGGAATCGTGATTCCAATAAAATATCCCTCCTCGGGATTTGAATCGCTAAGTCTCGTTACCTCCTTTCGATACCTTTTCTACCCCCATCATGTTGCAACTTTTCCTCCCTTGCAAAGGCCAAAATGCACCCATCGATACTTTAACTCGAGCAATTTGAATTTCCTTAAGAATGTTATTATTTGGATTTCAATTTTTACCAATACTTCTTCCATAAAATTTAGAAATTTTTTTAGAAAAATGTTATAATAAATTTTCTCAAATATTAAAACTATACCACAACTTAAAATTAAAATAACATTTGTTTTAACCAATTTCAAATATAAAACATAATTTTTAAAATAAAAATCCTATACATTTATATTGATTAAAAACAAAAAATACATAATGAACAATGCACTCGAAACCCCTCATACTTAAAAGAACAATACCTTTTTCATATATATATATATATATATATATATATATATATATATATATATATATATCATGTATGTAAAATAGTAAATTGTATGTCAAAAGGCGTAAATTTCATGTAATAAAGTTAAAAAATAATAATCAAGGTTGATGGGACACTTATTCCAAGCTAAATGTTGGGAAAAACATCCTAGGGGGGTGTTCATTTGGTTTATTATGGCTAAGCAAATCGGAAAATAGGGGCCTCTTCTATAAAAAGGATTCTAAGGATTAGTTTGTACCTTTTGTTACCACTTTTGGTGCTCTCTCTCTCTCTCTCTTCTCGATACTTAAATTTCTTACTGAGCACTCGGGTATTGAGGAAGGAAGGAAAAGAAAGCAAGGAAAAGCAAGATCAAGAAGCTACAACATGATTATTTTCGTATTGATTTGTATATGTGATTTCGCTAGATCTTAGCATGGGTTTTTCTATGTGTGACGTTGTCACTTAGCTCGCCATTTCCGTATAGATATGATGGGATGGTTTTATCATACTTCGCTTTCGAGTTGGATTGCCAAATGGATTCGAAACCGAGTGGGGTGGATTCTAGAATGATAAACACATGGCCGAGAGGTCCTGAATCAAATCGGGGTCACGCGTAAAGGAATCGCCTATAACCCTGAGCTAGACTATGGGTTATGTTAAAACTATATTGTGTGTCTCGTGTCCTAGGAATACTTGTTTCCGTGAATGATGGGATATACAGAAAGCCAATAGGTGGGATTTCTATTTGTCAAGCTCAGTAGTCCCGTTAGCCCCTCTATAAATTTTTTGACAAGCAAACAGTGGGACTAAAAGAAGCAGTCTTCAAGGAATGAATTTCCCCGAAAACACATCATCCTCAAGCCTCCTTATGCCCTTGTCCTTTGATCAAATCCCCTCCTCGCTATTTCTAGTTATAAATCCTCTCGATTGTGAATAAATTCCCAAAAAGGCCTCCTTTTTCCTCTTATCATCCCTTCTAAACCTCTCGCTTCATCCCCTTCTTACTCCTCTATTTCCCCCTATTAACCTCTAAATCCTCCCAAACCCCTTCAAATTTACCCATACCCCTGTTTGGTCTAATTCTACCATTTTTTCCCTCTATTGTTCCCCTTCCCAACCTCTAAAATTGCATTAAAATGGGCAAAAACCCACTTTCACTTTATATTAGGGTTTAAATTTTCTCAATGTACCCCCTTCAAACCACTTCCCCATATGCCCGTGCCCAAGAACTAGCACAAAGACTCAAAGTGCTAATCACAACCGAGCCTGGGCGAGCACATTCCTTTATAAACACGCAAAATCCCGATGCGGATCAGATTTTGGGTTCCATTCCGCACCGCAATCTCCACCATTGATTTGAATAGATCTAACGATCCGCACAAAGTTCACGCACTCGCCCACCCCTTCGCAAGGCCTTCGATTGAATGTGGGCCGTTGATCTCGGTCCCGAGACAATGGCTAGTGCTTAATCGCTCCAATCGCAATTGCAAGTTTTAAAACGCGCCACCCTTTGCATCCCCGATTGTGATCTCTCCGATTACACCGCCGTTGATCCATAAATGATCCAGGCCCGGCTAAGTTAGTCACCGCGTGTTCATCACCCTTTCCCTTCCGCCCTCTCGATTCTATTTGAACCGGCCGCATCTCTATCCGAACGGATGGCCGGCGCTCCATCGCATCGCGCCGGGGCCTCGCGACGATCCCCTCCTTCATTCCTTCCCATCGTAACCCCGATCCAATTTGAGCAACCATTTCGTATGATCTAATGGTCCGTATTACTCCCTTCACCCCCGTGGCCCTTCTTTCTCCCCGCCGATCGAATTCCGCCGGCCGGACCGACCCAGACGGACAACAGCACTCAACGCGCTCATCGCCAATCACAAAAGTTTAAATGGTGTCACCTCCCATGTTCTCGATCGCGATCCGCCGATTCGATCGTAGCCATCCATTTCTTCATGTGGATTCGGTCACCCGGGATCTAGTCGCGCCCCTCCATCATATTTCCTCGCCGTCAAGTCTTTGTTAACTCCATTCTTCGGAGCCTTCGCCGTCGATCTCTCCCGAGATCGACGTCCCAAGTTAATCGCCCTCAACCCATGGTCGTGCCCACCTTTCACCTATTTCACATGTTTACGCGCATTTCCTTTGGTTTCTCATTACATTAAAGTCTTCATTTCACCTCAATTCCACATACATTTTCCCCTCCGTTCACTGCCTCTCCACCACTATCCGCTGCCATGTCCGTCGTTCTGCCGCCTGCTACCACCGTTCCTCCAAACCTCCACAACATTGAATTCCGCCATCTCATTTATATAATTGGTTTATTTTATTGTTGCAGGTTTTACAAGAGTGGTAATTCACTCAGTTCCTCATAATAACTCGGCCATTGTACCCGGAACAGCCGAGAGGCTAATATAGCTGCCAAGCCAAATACCGCAGACGGACAGAAGGGACCGGACCTCGTTAATTGCTCGTTTAACGCTTAATCCTACATTCAAAGGACTCAAGGCATAAGCTTAGACTAAATGCACATGCAACAAGCCATATCTGTGTTAATGTCGCTAGAGCACCGTTTCTCCAAAAGAACATTCACCTTCCTGCGTAAGCCTCCATGCCTCCTCGAGCCCTTAAACGTATTTTATGGATAGAAGCTCCTCTTTTGACTGCCCTGAATGTAGTCGCCATGGAGGTATGGAGAGACCTTACAGATTTTATATCCATGTCATGTATTTTGAAGGCTAAAAGGAGTTCGAAATAGCCGAGACTTCACGAAAACATCGAGGTCGAAATCGACCCGAAAGAGATCTCTAAACCGCCTATAGAGTACAAAGGTAGATATTGCCGCAGTGGGCCTTTCGACTCTTCCACCACTCGTCTTAATGGATCCATTTAATTTGTATCTACTCCCGATATTTTGTTCTCCTATAAGTATTCCCGAGAAATATATTATAATGGTTGTTCTGCTGTTGTCGATTGCTATTAGAGGGATTCATTTTGGATCGTTAGAATGTAGCCTTGGAGGGAATAGCACAAAGAGGTTGTTATGTAGTAGGCCGGGAGGAGAAGCATTCAGACTATAACATCCATTGAGTCAGAGTATGTGACTGGTTTTGCATCAATTAAGCAAGCAAATTTCACAGATTCAGTTCATTACTATTGGTGATGTCTTCTTTGTATCTTTATTTACATTTTCATGTTGTTCATTATATTTTGGGCCTACATCGGCATTATCAAGTGATTGATTTACCCTTGTTAGTACCCATGCTTCGATCTCTTGCCCTCAATGTTTTCTCATTGATAGTGAATTCAAGAGTAAGTCCAAATAATTTAACCAAAGGTAGCGGTTCCATATGCTACTAGCCGATATATGAATTAGGTTTGTCGCTTGGATAGTCTGCTTTCGGTGTCACATTGGAGGTTCAAAGTCCTTCTCCGATCTATAGACCGTCTCGTTAAACTTATCTCTATTTTCTCTTGGAGCATGCTAAAGCTGACTCCGAGTTAAATGACCTCCGGTCCGATCTATAAGCCGCCTTCGTCCCTCCATTGAAAGTTGCCTATGAGCATGTCCAAGCAGTTTGGAGTTAAATGACCTCCGACCTAATCTATAGATAGAATTAAATGTTTTCCTTCTTTCACTTTCAATCCTTAATGTTCCATTCCATCATCTATCTAAAAAGATCCTTTAGTGTAGATGACTTGCCCTTTGAAAGCCTTGGCTAGTTGTTTGCATGTAATCTCTTCTCATGACTCCATAGCTCAATGATGGCTTCATCCCCAACCTATCCCTTTGCCGAAAATCCCGCTTTGTTCCTTTCCCTTCCATCACTTTCTCACCCTATGATCTCATGACTAACCCAAGAACGTACACAACCAACCAAATCATTCAAAACCCCTTTATGCTTCATAACTAGCCTAACATCTCTTTCAGTTTTCGAAGATATATCATTCTTTTTTCTTTGGAGAGATCCCCACGGTCCAAGAGGGCTAGATCCTAAGGCCTCAAAGTGGTTATGATGTTGTCTCATCTTTGGTCATGCCAACTGCCAAAACATGGGGAACTCCAACATAATGGCGACTCCGCTGGGGAAGAGACCACTTTGCCTTTAGATTGGATTTTAATTGTTGATGGTGGACAACATCCTACTTCAAGCATTCATATTCATCCACCTGGTGACTCCACACTCCATAACTCCCAAAGACCAAATGACTCCACTGGTAGAAGACTCTGAACTGGTTGAGAAGATACAGTGACCTCTTTCTGATTTACAAACATGCTTCCACACATACAGAGAAGATATGCCCCAATGAGTAGGGAGCATATCCCTGGATTCCCACACAAAATGCCTGAAGTGGACTGGTTAGAAAACCTACCTACCTTTCAGGGTGAAAATTTTGATGACCCCTTGCTTCATCTCATCAAGTTTCATATACATGTGTGGAGATTTAAAGTTGAATGGCATGAAGACTACCTAATGAAAATGTTCATGGCAACATTAGAAGTAAAAACCAAGAATTGGTATGAATGGTTAGAACCTCGGAGTTTGTTTTCTTTAAAAGACATGCACCAAGTATTTTACAAGAATTATAAAGGGAACTCTCCATCCTTATCATGGGATTGTTGTGATCAATTTCAGAATATCATATAGTACATGTTAGATATTAATGAGGATTTGGTTAATATGCATCCTGAAGATCTTTTAACAGCCATTCAAGAATTTCATATGCATCCTAGCTATCACAAGAACATGGATGAATCAGCTAAGGAAGAAAAAGGTCAAGAGACCATAGACATTCCTCAAGATATTCCTGAAAACTCAGATGCTGATCCATCATCCTTTGTAGTTGAGGCTCAAGATGACATCCTGTCTCAAATCTAGTCTTCAAAGGAAACAGAGAGCTGTTGCACTTCTGCACAAAGGAACACAAGACCATCTTCCCCTTTGACAGAAGAAGAAATAGATCATGTCATCAATGGACAGCCAACCTCTAAATGTTTTCACAGATCAGACATTCTTGCCCATTCATCTGATGAGCTTCGTGGTACAGAGTTGGAAAGCTCACATGTAAATCAGAATGAAGAAAGAACAGCTGATAACCCAGTATGTCCGATTGGTATCATTACTTACATTCATGATTCTCCTATTTTTGATCTATCTGATGATGATGTTCTCCAAACAGAAGATGACCTTGTAGGGTCAACATTAGTAGATTTATGGGAGGAAAATCAGTTCCCTTTACTTCCTGAGAGTAATGAGCCAATGTAGGCTATTTATGATACTGATGAAGAAATATTTAAGAGTGCAGAAGAGGGTGAAGGATCTCTAGATATTTGCTTCACTCCATTACAACTCAGCAGTAATGGTTTTCACATTATTGGAGGTCAGCAGCCTCTCATCTCAGAAGATGAAGAGGAAAACAAGGAAGAGATATTTTAGCAGTTTGAAAGAAAGGATTTTTCTCTTGAAGAAGAGGAAGCAAAGAAACATACCCCTACTCAAGAATACATTGATATCTTCACAGATCTCAGCCCACCAGACCAGAATATATTAGAGCTCCAAGAGGACAACACTGCCATATATGATGATTCCTCCGGTTCAGAAAATGAAGAAGATGAGGGAGATTCTCTTTTTCAAGAGAGTCTTGTTCTTGATCCAGTGGAATAAGAAGAAATCCTCGTTGAAGCCTACCTGCAAAATTTCCATAACCAGGTATCATTTCATGATCCTTATGTTCATTTCCTGCACACATTTGAAGAAGGATCAAGGGTATTTTTGAGCAGCATGTTGCTGACAACAAGTAAATTTTTTGTAGCTGCTGTTGTGGAACAAAAAGAGTGGGAGCAACCCTACCTATCCAGCATGCTCAAAGAGTTGAGCAAGAAAGACTAGTCATGGGATCACTTGATGGACTGGTTACATTGGAAGACAATGTTTGTAAGCTAGACTTGTAAATATTCCAGTTAGAGTAGGGTAGGTAGGAAAAGCTCAATAAAGCTCAGTCTGTGAGCATGTAGTTAGTTGTTTTAATTTCTGCAAAGTCCAGCAAGCCAGACAGTCTAATCCTGGCTTGACTGTTTTCAATTTCTTTCTTAGAATGTAGAGAAGAAGTCTGCTAGACAGTTTAATCCTAGCAGATACTAGTTTAGGTAGAGAAACTATGAGGCCAACAGTCCAATCTGGTCTCATGGAGTAATAAGGGTAGAAGTAGAATAGGTTTATTTTCCTTCTTGTAAAAATTGATGATGTAAACGGTCTGCAAGTCCAAATGCACCCAGAAGAAAAAAGGTTAGGACAATAGTATGGGTAGGTAGTTGTTTGGGAGAATATTACTGTTGATGTAATGTCTTCATGATTTGTGGCAACTGATCTAAAGAAAGAAAGGGATGTGCCAAGCAGCAGGCATCTGGCCTACACCAAATATCATTCTCTGAATTCTTGACTCCTTCAAGAAGAAGGCATCCCCATGTGGAGCCACTATTAGCCCCCTATGAATTTTTTGACAAGCAAACAGGGGGCTAAAAATTTTTTGAGCCTTCAAGGAATGTATTTCCCTCTGAAAAAACATCATCCTTGAAGCCTCCTTATGCCCTTGTCCTTCGATAAATCTCCACTGTTGTTTCCAGTTATAAAGCCTCTATGATTGCGAAGAAATGCCCAAAAGGCCTCCTCCTTTTTCCCCTTATATCATCCCTTCTAAACCTCTGCTTCATCCCCTCCCTCATTTAACTCTAGGTTCACAGTATTGTAATCTCCACGATTGATTCGAATAGATATAATGGTTAACAAGGGTACTTGTCATAACCTACCTGCCTTCGCAAGGCCTTCGATTGAATGTGGGCCGTTGATCTGGTCCCGAGATACAATGGCTAGTGCTTAATCGCTCCAATCGCAATTGCAAGTTTTAAAACGCGCCACCCTTTGCATCCCCGATTGTGATCTCCCGATTACAATCTCTGCCGTTGATCCATAAATGGATCCGATGGCCCAGTGTTAGTCACTGCGTGTTCATCACCCTTTCCCTTCCGCCCCTCTGATTCTATTTGAACCGTCGATCTCTATCCGAATCGGATGGCTGGCGCTCCATCGCATCGCGCCAGTCACATCACATCCCCTCCTCCATTCCTTCCGATTGCAACTCCCCGATCCAATTTGAGCAGTCCATTTCGTATGATCTAATGGTCCAGATTACTCCCTCTTCACCCTGTGGCCCTTCTTTCTCCCCGCCGATTGAATCTCCGCCGTCGATCTGACCCAGATCGGACAGTTGGCACTCAATCGCGCCATCGCCAATCACAAAGTTTAAATGGTGTCACCTCCCATGCCCCCGACTGCGATCCGCCGATTCGATCGTAGCCATCCATTTCTTCAGATCTAACAGCTGGGATCTAGTCGCGCCCTCCATCATATTTCCTCGTCGAAGTCTTTGTTAACTCCATCTTTCGATCCCCGCCGTCGATCTCCTCCTGAGATCGACAGTCCCAAGTTAATCGCCCTCAACCCATGGTCAGGGCCCACCTTTCACTCATTTCACATGTTTCACGCGCATTTCCTTTGGTTTTCATTACATTAAAGTCTTCATTTCACCTGAATTCCACATACATTTTCCCCTCCGTTCACTGCGTTCCTCCACCACTATCCGTTGCGTCTGTCGTTTCCACAGTTGCCACCACCGTTCCTCCAAACCTCCACAACATTGAATTCCGCCATCCTCTATTTATATAATTGGTTTATTTTATTGTTGCAGGGTTTTACAAGAGTGGTAATTCACTCTGTCCTCATAATAACTGCCATTGTGATTCGGAACACAGAGAGGCCAATATAGCGGCCAAGCGAAACAACAGAGACGGATTAGAAGGGACCGGACCTGTTAATTGCTTGTTTAACGCTTAATCCTACATTCAAAGGACTCAAGGCATAGTTTGAAGACCAAATGCACATGCAACAAGCCATATCTGTGTTAATGTCAGCAGAGCACCGTTTCTCCAAAAGAACACCTTCCTACAGAAGCCTCCATGCCTCCTCGAGCCCTTAAACGTATTTTATGGATAGAAGCCTCTTTAAGACTGTCTGGACAACAGTTATGGAGGTATGGAGAGACCTACAGATTTTATATCCATGTCATGTATTTTGGAAGGCTAGCGTGGAGTTCGAAATAGCCAGAGGACTTCACGAAACATCAGAGGTCGAAATCGACCCGAAAGAGATCTCTAAACCAGTCTATAGAGTACAGTGTAGAGATATTAAGCAGAGTGGGCTCAGACTCTTCCACCACTCTGTCTTAATGGATCCATTTAATTTGTATCTACTCCTGATATTATTTGTTCTCCTATAAGTATTCCCGAGAACATATTATAATGGTTGTTGTTCGGTTGTTGTCGATTGCTATTAGAGGGATTCATTTTGACTGTTAGAACAGTCTTGGGAGGGAATAGCACAGTAGTTGTTATGTAGTAGGCTGGGAGGAGAAGGTCTGGACTATAACATCCATTGAGCTCAGAGTATGTGACTGGTTTTGCATCAATTAAGCAAGCAAATTTCACAGGATCCTAGTCTATTACTATTGGTGATGTCTCTCTCTTTGTATCTTTTATTTACATTTTCATGTTGTTCATTGGTATTTTGGGCTCACATCAGAATATTGGCATTGGATTTACCCTTGTTAGGTACCCCATGTTTCTGATCTCCTTGCCCTCAATGTTTTCTGCTGATAGTGAATCTAAGAGTAAGTCCAGCTAATTTAACCAGTGTAGCGGTTCCATATGCTACTAGCTGATATATGAATTAGGGGTTTGCTGCTTGGATAGTCTTGCTGGTGTCAAAGCATTGGAGGTTCAAAGTCCTTCTCTGATCTATAGACCCTGGCTCTGTTAAACTTATCTCTATTTTCTCTTGGAGCATGCTAAAGCTGACCTCGAGTTAAATGACCTCTGGTCCGATCTATAAGCTGCCCCTTCGTCCCTCCATTGAAAGTTGCCTATGAGTATGTCCAAGCAGGTTTGGAGTTAAATGACCTCTGACCTAATCTATAGATAGAAATTGGGTTGCTTTCCTTCTTTCACTTTCAATCCTTAATGTTCCATTCCATCATCTATCTAAAAAGATCCTTTAGTGTAGATGACTTGCCCTTTGAAAGCCTTGGCTAGTTGTTTGCATGTAATTCCCTTTCATGACTCCATAGCTCAATGGATGGCTCATTCCTAACCTATCCCTTTTTGCTGAAAAATCCTGCTTTGTTCCTTTCCTTCCATCACTTTCTCAGCCTATGATCTCATGACCAACCCAGCAACCAACCAACCAAATCATTCAAAACCCCCTTTATGCTTCATAACTAGCCTAACATCTCTTTCAGGCTTTCGAAGATATATCATTCTTTTTTTCTTTGGAGAGATCCCTCTACGGGTCCAAGAGGGCTAGATCCTAAGGCCTCAAAGTGGTTATGATGTTGTCTCATCTTTTGGTCATGCCAATCTGGCCAAAACATGGGAACTCCAAGAGTCCTGGGATGGGATGTATGGTAAAGCCTTGAGAGTATGTCTCTATTTAGGGCCTAGTGATCCCTGATTTAGAGTGTGGACTACAGTAAAGCCTAAGAGACTAGGAGCCACTCAAATTCCTCATGGTGGAGGCAGAGAACCCTGATAGCATTCATGCTTGTTTGTTTTTTTTTTGGTTGGTTATGAGTCTCACATTCATGAATGGAATATGGAACAGGGGTGATTGGCTGAAGAGATATTTGGCTTAGCCAATCTATGGTCAGTTGGAACGTGGTAGCCCAATCCCTGGTTGATTTCTATATTCATTAATGAAAATTTTAGTGCTTTTGTATTTCATATATAATTGTACTGCTTATTATGTGGATTTTATTTTTGTTATATATATTTTATTTATGTTGTTATTGTGTTGGTTATAAGCATGTAATTTATCAGTGATGATGTATGGATCTCTCCCTGTTTTTACTTATAAATGAATGCACAATTTATCTATGGTCAAATAGATTGTATTGTAGCTTATGATTTAAGGGATCAATGCTTCTTAGTGATTATCAGATAATTATGCGACCCCTATCTTTAATTATGATGTTTACACCTATAGATGCAATGTTTGTGACATGTTTGACGAAATACCTGTCATGGCTAGGAGGGGTCCAGATGATTTCTTGATGATGTGATTGCTTTCATACCTTTTTTTTAATGTTATTCACCATCCCATATAGTTTCATGAAGTTTTGGGAAGTGACCTGTGCTCTAGGGTTGAAAAGGTGGCACAAATCTCGGAGTTGCAGGCACAAAACTGACCATTTAGGTCCCTAGCCACTACCTTGCCTTGGCATGCCTGTGACTATATGCTCGTGGACACTACCTTTACTTGGCATGCCTACGGCTATGTCTCAAAAGGGTCAAAAAGTTAATCTCCCTCAAGGATCAAGGGCCTGGAAGGCTGGGTTACCTCCTTAGGATGGTTTTGATGCCGTGTGTTAGTATGAATCTTTCGTCGTAAAAGACCACTTTAGCTACACATAAAAAATAGCCCTAACATCAATTATGGCTGCCAAATATCTTTAAATTTGCAATCAAGTGATCCAAATAATGCTGCACAAATCCAGATCTAAGCATAAAAGACATTAAGCAGATAAAGTAAAATGTGGCCCCATGCATCCAATAGACAAGACAAGAACGATGTATTTGAAATAATTTTTATATTATATTAAAAAGGGGCACCTGAGAGGAAAACAAAAAAGGTGTTTTCCGGTTCTCCTCAATGGGATGGGTTCTTGACAGTCCTCAGCATTTCAGATCTAAAATTTCTCTCTCTTGTTGGTGTAGAAAACCCAGACAAACATAGAGCTCAATGGGAGCTCACACGGAAAAAATGGGGAAAATGTGACCAATTGTATAGATCCAGAGTGATCTAATGCAATCAAAGGTGACTAATGAATGGGGAAAACCCTCCTATTTATAACAAAATATTAGGGCGATCTAGAACTTGGTGCATGAATAAAATATTATTAATCAAATTCTAAAACCACCTTTTAGGAATATTTTATTATATTTGTTGGAGGGAAAAGTATTTTTGACTTGGGTCAATTCCTTTATTTGTAAATAATAAATAGATAAATGATTTATTTACTATTTTAAGGAAATGGTGGGAATATAATTAAATAAATAATGATTTATTTAATTATTTATAAATGATTTAGTCAGATTTAACGAGGAATATTATTTAAATGGGATTTAAATAACTTATTCCTAGGAAATAATCAAATAAGTAAGGATTTATTTAATTTTTTTCCTTGTTTTGGGTTAAATATGACCAGGAAATATAAACAAATATAGATTTTTATTATTTCCTTTTGGGGTTTCCTGTTTTGACCATAAACAACCTCATAAATGTGGTTTATCAAGTTATTTTACATAGTGAAAGCAATTTTACTTAGGTTAAAATTGGTCTTACATGGTGTACTTGGGTTCATCTAATGATAATAGGTTAGATGACCAAAAAATGGTGTAACAGATTGGCCCCCAACGTACGAGTGTTAGGAGAAAATCGTATGACCGAAGTACGTTGTAAGAACTCAATCACTAGACATCAAGAGGGAAGTCAGAGAGAGAAATGTAAGGTAGTCTAATGTACTAAAGGACTAGACCCTGAGGAGACGAGACTTACAGGTGCAACAAGTCTCTAGTTTATGAAGTGGTACTTGTGTGAAAGGCGGCGGGGGAGGCATACCTATGCCTGCTGAGACAAAGTACAAAAGAATAGTATGTCTAGTAAACAAGGAACTGAACTATAAAGTACATGCTGGCATAAATACGAGCCAGAAAATAGAATGATGAATCCCACATACATGTTGCGCCTGGAATAACAGCTAGGACTTATACAATAATATTTTAGTACATGAGATACAAATACACCCCAAATGCCCCCTATACACGGGGAATGGCTCGCAAAATATGACTGATACATGCAAATCGAGAAGGCACTGCAAGCGGCTGAGGCTGACATCATCAAATGTAAGGAGCTGCATCAAAGGCTGAAATGAAGAAGTCATCCAGGCATGTGGGGGGCTTCCTGCAGGGCCATCCCCTCATGAGGGTTGAGACATCTCACACACACCCAGGAATCACCAATAGTTGCTACTGCATCACTGGATCATCGAGTATACGGATCGCGATCATGTGGACAGGAGCTCAAACCAAGGTACATCGCCCTCTGGACCTGGCTTCTGGAGTAAATGAGTTGATGTCAAACGAAGGATGTCCGCCATAGGTGAGGCAATAAGGGGTCCCCAACTAAGGCGTGAGAGGAAATAGTGGAGCGACTAATAGATGGACACTAATGATGATGATGAAATGAGGGATACTGAGTAGCAGATGGACGACTTCCCTTGTTAGAGCATAAAGGGCATGAATGGCTTGGCAGCGACTGACACAATATCATGAGGGATAGGGTACAATGGTACTGAAGGCTATAATGTGCAAAACGAGAGAGGGACCAAGCAATGAAGGATGGAGGACTATAGCGGGATACGAAGGGACGCGGGATAGACTCCATGACTGATGATGACTCAACTCGGATCCTCTAAACAAGGGTGACTCAATGGTGCTGCCACATAGTGAAGGTCCAATGGGGAACCATAAAAACATGAGCACAATATGGTATCTCATGACGAAAATCAACACGAACAAAGACAAGTAAGGAGGCGAAGTGGTGCCCCAAGTACAAGTGTTGTAAGTGGAGACATTCGATTTGGAGGAGAGGTAAATAGACCCTTCGTGGACAAAATGTGTCTTGGTGAAGTAGAAAAACATGAAAAACTAATAGATACCCATTTGAGTTCTTGGTGAGAGCTTTCCAACGGTGCAGACGGTGTGTCAAACGGGGCTAAGGTTTCGTCACAGCGGGCGAAAGAAAAAATAGGGGTTTTTCTTCTAATAAGGCATTTTCCCTCCAAAATCATTCATTTGCTTGTGTAGCTGTGGTGAATGTGGAGAGGAGAGAAGGCCCTAAATATTACGGCGATCGTAGTGGACAAACCAACTGTTGGAATCGCGATCCGTCAGTTGCAGGTAAGAGGCCTAATCCTACTCTTTGTTTTTTATGGATTCAAAGTTCAGATTAGGGTCTTAAATCTCAGTAACTGCTCCTACTTCATCATTACGGCTGAGTCGCATTTTTTGGGGCAAAAACTGTGACCTGGGACGCAGGTTTGGGTCTTAAAAGTGCAACCTGGCCCAGGATTTGGCCAAAAAGTGTGACCTGTTAGATGGAGGTTTTTTCAGTGCTGGTATGGGCTGAGATTCAGTTTTGGTGTGAGTGAATGAATTTTTGCTTATTTGTAGACTGAAAAAGATGATGGTTTTTTGTAGATATGGTAGATATACGGATCAAGTGGAGAGAGAGAGACCTAGGTACATTACGGACGGAAATCCAAGCGGATCAAGGTGTCCGTCATGCATTGGCTAGGTTTGGGGTTCTGAAATTTATGGAGAACCCTTTGATGAGGGTTGGGGAGCCCTTGTTGGCCCAGATTACCAGTTATTGGGATCCAGATCATGAGGTGTTTATAGTGCAGGGGCATAGGATTGAGCTGGCAGTCCAGGATCTGTATTTCCAGACTGGTCTCCCACCATTAGGGATGGTGGGAAATACACAGCCAGTGTTACCGTGGGGGCGTAACATCATGGAGTTCGTTGAGCGACATTGTCGACCAGGTGTCCGAGTTAAAGGGACTCGGATATCGATTGGGGATCTAGAGAGGTTGGAGACCTGGGCAGTGGTAGCAGCAGTGTTGCGGATCTTGGGCAACCAGGAATTCCATCACATCACTGGAGGGTAGATGATGATTGTAGAGAGTGTGTTGGGTGGGACCTACTATGGGTGGGCCCAAATGATGTTGGTGTCAGTGAAACGACAGCTGTCGCTGTGTAAGCAGCAAGTGAATCATGATTGTGCTTATGGGACTATATTGTGCTCCTTATTTTTTGAGAATATCTCGACCTTACAACCTCATGTACAACTACCTGATGGGGGTCCGAGAGAGCCCCGGATGCGTCAGTGGGGACGACTACTGTGTAGAGGAGGAGGGGCGGTCAGACGGGTGTTCCGACCAGAGTTCTTCGCCCATTGGGATCAGATGCCATTGTACATAGATGACTATCCCTATAGTGGGATGAGTTATTGGGGAGATCCGGACTTGCCACTTCTGCCTAGTCGAGTATGGGGACCTGATGGTAAGTGAAAAGTAACTAATGTGTTATGTGCATTGTAAAGTTTGTGAATAGTATTCATGGTACTGATCCTTAGAATTTTTGGAATGCAGATATAGCTTCGGTAAAACTAGTCAGATATATGGGACGACTTGCAGCAGCTGGAGCTACAGGTGCAAGTGGATCAAGAACGACACAAAACGAGGATATGGCCACTCTGTTGGAGGAAATTCGTCGTAGATGTGAGGGGTTGCTGACTGGTGTGTCAGAGCGTGGTTGGCAGTATTTAGAAGACCAGTACATAGGGCTATGTATTGGGCTACCCTCAGAATGGTGAGGTATCATTTGACACATGGCGATGGCTGGTCAGACTGTGTGTGATCTATGAGTTGTGGGAGCAGAGCCATTCACTCAGGATCTGCTAGAGAGTGATTAGATGTAGGGCAGGTGGTGCCCCCCAGTTTTTTAGTTTTGTTTTTGTAACATGCTATGGGCATGTCCTATGTTGCAGAGTAGATGGACTCTAAAAAACATGTTATATGATATATATTATGTATATGCATTGTGTTGATGGTGTGAAATGTTATTGTCTTGTGTGTGATAAATTCCAGTCTAGAACATGATTTGCAATTCTATCTACATAGTGATTTTGAATTCTAGGTACATGGTTGAAAGTAATGAATCTAAAGTCACATATCAAATGTTTCACTCATAAATATTGTCTAAACAGGATAGGTTATGCACATGATAGACACCATTGAGTTGCAAAACAAGAAGCAGGGAATCTAAATGAACGTGCAGATGGAGGATGCGATGAGATAGGGCATCGACTAAGAGACCACGTACAGCATCATATTCAGCCTGATGATTGGTGGCATTACCAATGCAGACCCCATTTGAAAGAATGAGGGTATGCAAGGGGGTAAAGATGGCCCAGGCGGCCGAAGCGAGATTCCGGGATTAGCGACTGGCCCCATCGGCATAGCCAATATAATGTGTGGATGAGAGGTCTGGAAAAATAGTGTCACAAGACAAAAAATTGGAGGAAGGAGAAGAATGAGGGTAGCGTGAGTATAGGGTATACATCAAATGGATACTATGGGAGGGAGTAGTCTGGGTAGGATGGCTAGGACTCATAGATCGACTAGAGGGTGATGAATGAAAATGACGGGAGGAAAAGCGAGAGCTCATGTTGCGACGAACATCATAGATGCGGATGGTATCCTCCAGGTGATGAGAGGAAAGGGAGAGGTCGAGGAAACCACATGATGTTGCAAAGCTACTGAAATCATCAGCATGGGAAGAAAGGCATACATACAGAGCGTCACGGGGGATGACGGAAGAACAAGTAAAAAGGTGGTCAAAGCATGTAGAGCCCAAGAATGTTGTTGAAGGGGAATCAAGCAAAATAGATGGAGTAGATTCGGAGGGAATGTACTCTTAGGGTCGTGCAGATGATGATAGGTATAGGAGGGGGGCAGAAGGTTTCGACATCGCAACATCAGGCGGAGGGATGTCAATGGTGGCGGGGGGATCCTCAAGTAAGCTTGACGCATACTGAGCAAGGATGGGGGAGGCGGATTGATTTTGTTCTACCTCGTACTCGCGAATGACCTCTAAAGAGGCTCGGTAATGCGTGAGGTGAGGACAATGGTGAGAATAATGGTCATGGATACCACATAGAGCACAGGGTTTGTTGGTGCGAAGAGTCTTTGGGTTCTTGGCTGCGGACAAGGAAGAAACAGAGGTTTCAGGGACCGTAGATTCAAGGAACGCGACCTTAACCATGGGTTGGATACGGGGCAACTCAGGACAAGTATGGGTGGCATGACAGACATCATCACACAAGGCACAAGGCTTGGCGGGTGGAGGAGGGGTAGGGTCAGGTGCGATGGCCTTGTCTTTGGATGCCCCCTTGCGAGTTTTTTGTTTCTTGCCCGTAGCTGTCACAACGGGAGAAGGGTCCTGTTGAGGTGCGGGTGGCACTGTGGTGACGGGAACTGGTTGAACTGGTGTCAAAGCAAGGTATGGTTTGGGGTGACCTGGTGGGGTAGCAGCTGGAGAGTCAAGGTACCAGACGGGAATGCCCTGGGTAAAATTAGGGAGGGAAAGGGTGGCCATGATGGGGACTGAATATACTTCGGGAGGGGGAGCGAGGAAGGGTATTTGACCAGTGGGATAATGGCTAGGAGGGACAGTGCCAAGATGGTTAAGACTTGGGGGAACCAACCCAGGAGGATAGAGAGGCTCATAGGTACCAGCTGTAGGGGAAGGGCTAGCAGGAAGAGGTCTAGTTGGCGGTGGCGAAGAGCTAGGAGCATATGGCAGTGGGCGAGGTTGAGGTTGCTGACTGGCCGAAACGGGCCGCGTGAGGTCGGCCCGAGATGATTGCATCATGCAAAAATTCGCTGAGTTGGGATCAGAGATAAGAGGAGGAGGAAGACCAGGGAAGGTTCCAAGCAAGGAGGAGTCTTTGTAGACGCCGGGGGAAACACTGGTCAAAGAATCAACAGTTGGCTTATTGGCTACGGAAGAGATGATCGACTCGGGGGAAGGCTGAGATTTTGGCTCATGATATGTCAACTGGTCAATTGTGACTATCTTTTCATTATGAGGGAAAAACATCTTGCGGTGGACTGCGGATGGGACGGACGACATGGCATAGGTGTAGCTACGCCCCAAAAGAATGTTATAGTCAAGAGGGGCGTCGATAAATTCGACATCGACACAAACAGTCTTGCCCGCAAGGGTGATAGGAAAGTTATGGAAAAGACTGATGGGCTGGGAGGCATGGCCATCCCACACAGGAAAGGTGATTGTGGAAGGGGCCAGCTCAGGAGATCCAATTTTTTTCCAAACCGAAGCGGACATTACACAGGTAGATGCCCCCTCATCAATAATACACTGAGCGACGTTGGCATTTCAGATTTTGACTGGGATTTGGAAAGCAACAGAAGTAGGAAGGGGGGGATGGTCTGACTGATGGGCGTCGAAAACAATCAATTGGTCATCAGCACGATCTATAGCACCCATGGCAGATAGTAGATCCTTCTTTTGAGAAGGACATAACTGGAGGAGTTCCAGTGTTGAAATGGTAGCAGGAGATTGTGACAAATCATATACTATGCTATATGAATGGGCAGCCCGGCCAGAGGCAGCATTTCGGCATAATGGGCCCTTAGGAATCTTGGTATGAACCTCAACTTTGGGCGGAGGGATTTGCAAGGGACCATTGGGTGTCGACAGAGGCTCTGTAGGACCTGAAGATAAGGACTCAGGGATAGATGGAGTGGAGGCATAGAGTACTGACGAGACCGAGTTTGAAGGTTAAGGTCAACGGGGAGAGGTTGGTCAGAGGCCATCATAAGAATATGGTAATCGGAGGAACCAGAAGGCGAAGGTTGAGTGGTTACCGGGGCATGAGGTGGTTGAGTGGCCATGAATCCTTGTTGATGGAAAGGATCGGTAAACACAGCGGGTTGAGAATTAGCCGGATTGGGAGAGACAATAGGGGAGGAATTTTGTCCCTGCACGGTGGCCTGAGACTCCCACATCTGCCGCATCTGGGGTAATAGGGGACAATCATGAGTGTAATGTCCATAAACACCGCAACATGAACAGGGCTTATTGGTGCGAAGCAGCCTGTCCAGCTTGGGCTGAGAGCCCTGTGGTTGGTTGGAAATGTTAGGATCAATACTTGAAGGATTGGATCCATGATTACTAGAGGTAGATTGATTACCTTTCCTCTTTCTTTGAGAAGGAAGAGAATTAGTCGAGCCCTGCTGCGCAAATAATTTTCTTAGAGGGGGTAGTAAGTGCTGCAGCGGGGGTTGAGAAGGCAAAGGGGTGAGAGGTCCAAATGCTGGAGGAGCTGGGACACCAGGCTGTGGGTAAGGATAAGGGTTAGGATGGGAAACATTGAGGTAAGAAAGAGTGTGGGAAAAAGGAGGAGATATGCCATATCCTGGATACATGCTACATGGAGGGGGAAAAGTGCTGGAGGTGCTGGCCCCTCCTGGAGGGAAACCGTAGCCCATAAGAGGCTGAGCATAGGTATGTGAAAGAGCTCCAACGATACCATCGACAGAGTGAGATGCCCCCGGGGCGTTAGCGCCGCCGGGCTTGGGGAGGTCAGGAAGGACGGTATAAACATAACCAAATTGAGCGTAAATAAGGTCATATTTCAAGGCTATTTGGAGGGCGGCTTCTTTGGTTTGAGGGAAATGGGAGGCGACATCTTTGCCAATGGGAGGTAAGAGAAAGTGAAGGAACTAGTCCATATAAACCCGATCTTCAAAGGGAGGAGCGCAACATAAGCTTCTTCTTCGCCGCCATTCCTAGACATGAGCAGAAAGGTGGGTTGAAGAGGTTTGACGGAAAGAAGTTAAAAGCTCGGAACCAGTTTCGTATCGGAGAGGTAGCTAGAAATAATATAAAAAGGCTTGGGCAATGGTCGCAAAAGTGGTATGGGAGGAGGTGGCCTGCTCAACATACCATTTAGAAGCTTCGCCAGTAAGTGTGCGTTGGAACAATCTAAGACGGATGGAGTCATTAGTAATGGAATTGGATGAACACCACATATGGAAAGATCGGATATGGTTGGAGGGATCTTCACTAGCAAGGCCTTCGAACTTGGGAATGTCGGAGGGAAGCTTGGTTGGCATAGCAGGCCAACTAACATCGTGGCAGATAGGATCATTGATCATCTAATTGAAGTCGGGGAGACTGAGACCGGCCATATAAGGGAGCAATGGGGAAATCGAGGTAGGCCCCGTAGTGGTTCCACTAGAAATGGACCCAGCAGTAGAACTGGGGTTGCCGCTGGTGCTAGGCCCTGAAATAGACATGGTGAAGGTAACAGGGGGAGAACCAGGAGTAGGGGGAGAACCCGAACAATCAGAAGAAGAGTCAGAGTGCGGACTCGGGGGAGGACTTACTCGATGACGATGGGAAGGAGGAAGTCGACCAACCGGAAATTGAGGGTGAAGGCAAATAAGTCTCCGGATAAGAGCCTTGGGGGTGCAATGATGACAGGAAGAAGAAAAACTGACAAGGGCAGGGAGGGACAAAATCAAGTGAGGTCAAGGGCACATAGTTGTAGTGTCAATTTATTTTAAATTCTTTTCCAGGCGGTGTTAACCAAGATCTTCTTCACTTAGGGTCAGTGTGTGGCGTGTGTTGATTTTAATTTTTTAAACCCAGACGTTTTGAGAGTAAAAGAAAAAGTGTGTTGTGTAACTAAAAATAAATCTGCAAATAATAGTATATAATGCTGAAATAACAGAAAATTAACAGCTAACAATGCATCAATCTAACCCAATAATGCGGGTCTCTCAAAACCAGACTAAAAAGAGGGAGAAAATCTAGTCGAAACACACGAAAAAGAGGCCGATAGATCTAAGCTCGAGAGGGACAGGGATCTAAAGGATAAATCTGCTGGAAAGAGGTGCAGAGAATAGCAAAGAGGCAGAGGCAAGGTTGTTGTAACAAAAGGGGAAATCAGCTAAAGGTAGGAGGGACGAAGAGGTGGCCCTAGAGGTAAACCCAAAAAAAACTATATGAGGTGACTTGAAAGGGATAAGAGCTGATCTAAAGGGATCTGAAAAGGAGGTATCAGATCTGAAAATAAGAAGGTTGAAACTCTAAAAATTCAGACGTCTGAAACAGCTAAAACTCCCCCACCAAAAGTGGAACATACTAAAGCCCTAAGGGGCAATATTCCCACTTAGTTGAGTGAAACAGATCAGAAACAGGTCTAAACGAGTAGAGACGGAGGCTGGAAAACCCTGACAGAAGCTTTAGACAAACCTAGAAAAATTGCTGGAAAATTGTAGAAAAAAGTGCAGGTCGCAGGTTTTGACCTGGTTTCAGTCCAGGTCACAGTTTTTGGACCGATAATAGGTTAGATGACAAAAAAATGGTGTAACACTGTGTAAGGTGTGTTTTTCATTTTTCTATCAGTTCCAATTCCTTAAGGTCATATAGGAGGTTGAATATCATATTAGTAGTATCTCGTCAAAAATTTACCTCGGTTGGCTAGTTACTTGGGTAGATGTGGGAAGAGGGTCTTACAAAGTGGTTTCAGAGCATGGTTCAACCATTGGACTGGATGGGCAGTGCGTTGATCATGAATTTATGTTGATTTCATATGTGTTTATTATGCTTGTAACCTATATGTGCTTGTTGCATTTGTTGGAAATACTGAGAGGGGGGGTGAATCAGTATTTGTACTATTCCAAAATTTTAGCCTCATAGCTAAATGGAACATTAGAGTTAGCAGCAGCTCTAACTGGTAAATAGATGGGTAGAAAAGCCCATAAGTCTCCTAAGGAGCAATAAAATACTCCAAATGTGAAAGGGGATACTCTTTCTAGCCTAATAAAACACCTCCATGTGTGAAAAGGGATAAAATGAATCTGCTTTGACTGAGTCAACAACGCAATTTTAGAGGAGGAGGAATCCAAGGAAGAATAATGCAGTTTTGGAGGGAGATGTATCTTTGGATAGATATGACCTAATTGAGTGGGGCTAAGGGCAAGAAAACTCACATCTTATATAAGGAAGAGGATGGCAACATTATTCTTCATGTTTTAGCTTATTATTCTTCTCTTCCAAGACTTGTTGTTGCTTTGCTGCTTAGCAGAGTTGTAGTGTTGTTTAGCACTGGGTGTTCCCGAGTAGGAATCCCACCTGTCTCCTTGAGGATCCTCATTGGGAGAGTTTGTATTCATCATTCCACATCAGGTTTTTAGGCCAAGCTTCAGCCTACATCATCAGCACAACTTTTCCAGAGATTGTGCAGTGTTGCTGGGTGCAGCAGTGGAAGGGATTGGAATCCCAGTTTCTGAGCTAATTTCTCATTGGAGGAAGATTTCCTTCACTTGAGAGACCTTTTTGGAGAGCTCCAAAGCTTATTTTAGATCTATGGTATCAGACCACACATTTTCCATACATTCCCAGTGTTGTTTTTGCTAGGGAATGTGTTATTTTGGAGGCAGTGCTCAGTGCATGGTTTGGTGGCTCCGTTGTTGAGTTTCCTTGTAATTGAGAGGTTCATACTTTCATGGGAGGAAGCCCTTGAGGGATCTACATCATATCATAAATTTTTCCAGCCTTGTACACTCATGTTCTTTATTGTTGCAGTGGTGATTCAATAAATTACTGAATATCACATTTTATATGCAGAGTGTTTGACAAGAAACCCTTGTCGAGTTATCTTGTGTTTTGTATAAGGAGACTAGATCTCAGTTTATGGGTATGATTGTCTAATATATGAGTATATCTATTTGTCTTCTTATTTTGTGAGTTAATACCCTCATAAGACTGCGCAGTCACTTTATGCAACAACTCCGGTAAAATGCAGTTTTGGGGTTTTTAGTCATTTTCAGCTACACTAGTGTGGGAGGTCTATTTAACCCACCTAGTTTCATTTTTTTCTAATCTCATATTGTATTTATATGCTAGATGGATGTATCTATGGGATCCAAGTGATCATTTCACTATTTTATTGCATATGCTGCTGGAAGTGTGTTTTTAATGCATGATTCATGATTTGTTCCTAATTTGGAATATTACAGTGGTATCAAATGAAAAACTCTATTAGAATAAAATCTATAGATTTAATAAGCCAGATATCATGCTTTGATACCACTGTAATATCCCAAAATTGGAACAACTACACTATTGGGAATAATTTGAGTTATTACCAATGTGGAGCTTCAGCAAATCAGGAGCATGGCAATGTAGAGCAGCTCATTAGATGTAAAATAACATCACACCAGTAGATGAAAGAACCTCAGCAATCGATTGGCCTATATTCTCCTTCCCGGGTGAGGAAATGCAATAATACACGGCATAAAACAGCTATCTTCAGAAAATAACGCTATACAAGTGAGAAAGGGGACTTGGATCCCTTAGAAGACATGATATATAACTCACATGTAGAATTAGAGGTGAAAAAAATCACTCTATCTCATATAAACATATCTCCCCAAGTCAATGTAGCTCAAATAAGTCCAAACCCCATAGCCTAGCTCATGCAGAAAGTGCTGAAGCAAGAACTACATTATTTTAATGAGGTTTTATGAAGAAAATAATGAAAGAGGGTTGATATAGAGCTTATATTGATCAAACAACAAAGAGATGGAGGTTCAACCTCTTTTACACAAAGAAAAAGGCACCCGGCAAGGGTTTTCAGCAATATACATATACAAAAAGCAGGACTGCCGAAAATAATGCAGTCTACTGCAACTCTGCATTAAACATGGCTGAATATGACATGTGCAAGCTGAATAATACATAAAATGGTAAAAGGCCTTATTATTAGATCTCTCAGAGGGAAATAAGCACCTCCCCCTCAAACACTAGCACAAAATAAAAGGGTGCAACCCTGCTGCTGTTGCCCTTGCATAAAAGACACAGTTTTCTGAAGGGAACTGCATTATGGATGAGTATGGATGAATGGCCCCAAGCCAAATGCTGAAATGAAGCTCAAATCCTTCCCTCTTGATCCCTTGAGAAAGTTTATCCAAAGAGATGATGAAATTCCCATATGGGAATTCCTTGCACTAAGCAATGCAACAACTCCGGCTAAACAGCTGAAGCATGCCAGTAGTCACAAGACCAAAGATAGTTGAATACTAAATATGTTACTCAGTTTCTGATATGAATCTATTACTTAGTTTCTGATTTGAATTTTCCACTACCTGGTGTTGGGCCAAGCATCTACCTTCAGAAAAAACGCAGTCCCTTCAGAAAACTGTGTTATTTCTTAAGGTATGCAATGGAAGGGGTTAAAACCCCACTTTGAGGAGCTAGTTTCCCGAGAGGAGGATTAGCCTTTCTTTGGGAAAGCTATAGGAAGCATATACAGCCATTTCTTTGCATTTTCAGCCATATTATGCATAGCTTCAACCATACAACGTTATTTAGCCACAGATTTGCAGCAGCTTTCTCTTGTATAACTTTTCTATCAAGAAACCCTTGCCGGGTCTTCTTAGATCTGTATAAAAGAGATTAGATCTCTCTTTTTGTACCTCATTGAGTATTCTAATAATATTATCAGATATCTTTCTCTATTTTCTGAGTTAATCTCTATTTAGACTGCGTAGTCTCTTATGCAGCAGCTCCAGCATTTTGCAGTCTTGGGGTTTTGGCAATTTTTAGCTGTCTTGAGCATAGGAGGCTTGTTTAACTAGGATAAAGGAATTTTTTTCTGAAACTATTTTGCATGCATGTCCTATATTTTTCATTCTAAGGGACACAAACATTATTTTCCACTGTTATAGCTCAATATTTAGAAAGTAACGTTTTTGAGGTAAAAATAATTGCTTTTTCCCACTTGGTGAAATGTATAAAGTCGTATTTTGTTGTTGGGAATGTTATTATGATGGCTATGTGTTCCAACACACTACATGAGTTGATTAATCACTGTTCTCCAACTTTGGAATACCTTAAGGTATTCTTATTGTTGTAGAAAATTTTGGATTTGGAATATTACAGTGGTATCAAAGCATGATCTCTGGCTCAGCCTGTGAGATCCAGCTATCAGAGGAAGGAGATATGGACAGAAGCCAGAAATATTCTGTATGTGAAATGATAAATGAGGACAAGATCACAAATATTCTTCCAAAATCTATGCAGAGCTTTCAAGGAGAGCTGAAGAAAATGAGATTGGAGATGGGATCTCCAAAGGAGGTTGAATCTAGAGTTGAATTTAGATTTGCACATGGTGAGTGTGAGCATGAAGCTACACACCATGATTCACAGCGCAGTCAAGTGCCCAGGTCTATCTTGAGATAGATGGGAGGAGGAAAAATTCCTAAGAGGAGAACTCTTAGTGATTTGTTGCAGGAGTATGTATCTCAAACTGAGAGGTTTAGAGATCATATGGATTTCCAGAAGTTTTGCAAGATCCAGGTGGAGAAGATCAAGTAGCAGGATGCAAATAGATTTCTTCTATCTACTTTTTCCAAATCACCTACATGTTTAGCTGGAGCTTGGGTGAAGGAGCTAGATTCCTATTTGTAGTTGCACCACATTTCCGAAGATGAAGCCATCAGAGTTGCATCGCTGAATTTCAGAGGTAAGGCTCATGCATGGTGGATTTTTGAATCTTGTTCTTGAAATAATGCCAACACTTTCTCTTATGCAATATTCATAGAAACATTGATGGGACGGTTGTGTGAAAAAATTCCTAAGGCACATGAGCAAGGAAAACTGGAGAAAATAAAACCCTTGCATGTGATGGAGGAAACCCCATTTCAGAAAACCATGGGAGGAGTTGACATCTTGCATTACATACTGCTGGAAGTAAGACCTCCAATTCATATTCTTGAACAAGAGGGCATGGGGATCTCCTTTTCACATGAGGATCCAACTATTGAGATGTTGCCCATACACATTGATGGGGATGAGGGCAACAACGTTGTCACATCTAGAGCACATCCATTGCCTCATGCAGAGGGAAGAGGAGCACATGCTCCAACAGGATGGATTCTTGTATCCTTACAAGAAGTTCCCCAAGATCTCATGCATAGAGGTCCAAGAAAAATTAGTGAGCAGCATGATTGTGCAGCATTACAGCTAGAAGGAGGAGGTAGGGAGGAAGAGAAGCATCATGTGATGAGAGGCACACACCCTTCTCTATTTCAGAGAGCCAATGCAAGGAAGAGGTAGACTGATTTGCATTGTAAGGGTAGGGGCAAGGTTGCCCAACCACATGACCAGTCTACTCTTGACATTAATGTCTCACTACATGGACGCATTCCACCTGGGAGGCCACCAGATCTATCACTGATGGAAGAAATATTGTCTTTGGATTCACCACTCTTGGATTTTGGACAGGTGAAGAGTCTGGAGGAATAATTTGGCATGGGGGATGTCAAAGTAGCAGGAAGCACCATGAGGAGAGCTTCACATGCCAGATCACGAGTGCTATCTCTTAGGAGGATTGATCCTTATTGGAGATCTCATCTTTTGGTAGAGTACTCCAAGGATCTTGGTGCATGCATAATTCTTGATGACCCGAATGGAGATGACAGATACATCGCGGATGATGTGGTCATCTATTCCTATGGCAGGATCTTCTTGACTAGATCTTCTAGTCTCAAGGAGAAGTTGCTACATGCAGCACATGAGGACTTCTCTTCTATGCACCTTGATGAATATTTCCATTCGATGGAGGAGTTCACTTGGGAGGGCATCCAACATGACATATATCAGCATATGGAGAGATGCATAGCCTAGATGGTAATGAAGAGGAGGTCACAACCACTTCCCTACTCCTTGGAGATGAGGGAGAATTTCTGGTTGAGCCATTTCAGCTCAAGATCTCAAGTGCATGATGGAGGAGGTATCATTTCATATTTTGTATTGTACTTCTTTCCCTTATTTGAGCAGCATGATATGTCAAGAAGATTTGTTCCTTCTTGCATATTGTATGATGATGTACTTGCAGCTACTTGTAGCATTGATGTTGGCTATATTTTTGATGGTATGTGGGGGAAGCCATATGTTTCTTGGTGTGCACCATTGACACCCTATTGTAACTTCATGTGTTCATCTTATGAGATGATTGTGGCAGCAAACAAGTGGCTGGTAAAGCACTTGTTATTTCTTATTTTGATGCAGGCAATGGATGCACTGTGCTAGTTCCATAAGTGGAACTGTGATTCACTCTCTGGTTGTCATTTGGCAACTTTTTTTTATTGTACCTTGATTTCATGTATTGATGATATTTTTTTGCTCAATTAAAGCTTTGTATGGAGAGAGAAACCAATTGGATGGAATGGAACCCATATGATAGAGTAACAGAAGACTTGTTTTTATGGGGCATCATACAAGTGGACCATCATGATCTTACTTCTTGGCTTGTATGAGGGAGAGATGAGGCAACAACAAAAGTTGTTGTTTCTATGGTTACACTTGGGAGAGCATGGGAAAAATTCTTCCCATACTTTTCATGAGGTTTCTAAAGAGAAGGAAGGCACATTCATGGTGCAAAGAGGCTACCCTTCAGCATTGGAGGATCATGAGAGACTTCCATGTAGGAAGTAGATCTTCTCACATAGCAGCATGGCGGTGGATGGCTTTGGCATATGGAATTTCAAAGAGGGAAGTCATGGAGCCTTATTTCTAAGGCCTACAACACTGTCACATGGGAGTGTGTTCTTATTGATGGACTGTTCCACGGAGTATATGTATCCTTTCTTCTTGCGGATTTTTATGAGAGGATCCTCATGGGGGGACTTATACATGGACCTCACTTTCATCTTACTTACCATGCATGGTTAGAAATACATTTATGTGCTTATTGATTACTCTATTGAGTATTTTTACTTTCTCACCATATGTAAACAATACGTTGCTCCACATGAGAGCAAGATTACTTTTGGGTTTCATGGTCACTTTAGGGCCAATGTTTATGATGATAGTAGCCCATCTATACATGACTTTGGGAAAGTGTATTGTTATTTTACCTATGTACAGCTGATAGACATTGATGCTTACTTCCCCATGTTGGGAGAACAAACATATACAACTTGTAACTTGTTGCAGGACCACTTTCCACATGACATTCTCAAGCAGCAGTTGGGAAGACTACGTAATATCCACTTGGAGAACCTTTGGTACCATCCAAAATTGCACATAACTTTCAGCAATTTTCTGATTTGGAGGCCAAATGGTGATGATGTTCCATTCATCTTGAATGGAATGATTTGGGTTGGCATGTCTCATGACTTTGGAGAAAGAGTCCTTGGAGGCTCAATCTTCTTCTTTCCATTGGAGGGAAATCATGTTGCAGCCCAAGATCAGCATGCCTTCTACACTTATCATAAGTGGAGAGGAGGATAGCATGGGATAGGCCCTCCTGCCTATCATGTTCACTTATTCAGTCCACCTACATTTCAGGAGCCAAAGGTGGAGGATATTCTTCATGAGTTTCCATGTTGGAGGGTGATTCACTTCATTTGGATGATAGCATGGATGAGGGAGGCACTCATTCACCATGATGATCATCACTTCTACTTTGTGGAGGCCATGACACAGTAAGCAAGTTTCCATTCACACTTTCCACCTTTGATTGATGTAGACCATTTGGTTTTGCACACTTGGGAGGAAACATTGGATTACAGTTTATTTGTAGATTCTCTTGATGCAGTGATGGAGGCTAATTATGGGAGGCCACATGAGGAGGAGGGGAGAATTTTTTCTCTCCTTATACATTTTCTTGAGGTTAAGCAAAGATTTTGGAGGGGAGGACTGTAATGTTCCAAAATTTTAGCCTCACAGCTAAATGGAACATTAGAGTTAGCAGCAGCTCTAAATGGTAAATAAATGTGTAGAAAAGCCCATAAATATCCTAAGGAGGAATAAAATAATCCAAATGTGAAAGGGGATACTCTTTCTAGCCTAATAAAACACCTCCATGTGTGAACATGGATAAAATGAAGCTGCTTTGACTAAGTCAACAACGCAGTTTTAGAGGAGGAGGAATCCATGGAAGAATAACGAAGTTTTAGAGGGAGATGTATCTTTGGATAGAGATGACCTAATTGAGTGGGGCCAAGGGCAATAAAACTCACATCTTATATAAGGAAGAGGATGGCATCATTATTCTTCATGTTTTAGCTTATTATTCTTGTCTGCCAAGACTTGTTGCTTCTTTGCTGCTTAGCAGAGTTGCAGTGTTGTTTAGCACTCGGTGTTCCCGAGTAGGAATCCCACCTCTCTCCTTGAGGAGCCTCATTGGGAGATTTTATATTCATCATTCCATCATCAACACAGCTTCAGCCGGAGATTGTGCAGTGTTGCTGGGTGCAGCAGTGGAAGGGATTGGAATCCTAGTTTCTGAGCTAGTTTCTCATTGTAGGAAGATTTCCTTCACTTGAGAGACCTGTTTGGAGAGCTCCAGAGCTTATTTCGGATCTGTGGTATCATACCACACATTTCCCATACATTCCCAGTGCTTTTTATGCTAGGGAATGCGTTATTTTGGAGGTAGTGCTCAGTGCATGGTTTGGTGGCTCCGTTGTTGAGTTTCCTTGTGATTGAGAGGTTTATCCTTTCATGGGAGGAAGCCCTTGAGGGATCTACATCAGATTAGACATCCTTCCAGCCTTGTACACTCATTTTATTCAGTGTTGTAGTGGTGATTCAATAAATTACTAAATATCACATTTTGTATGCAGAGTGTTTGACAAGAAACCCTTGCTGGGTTATCTCGTGTTTTGTATAAGGAGACTAGATCTCAGTTTATGAGTATGATTGTATAATATATGAGTATATCTATTTTTCATCTTATTTTGTGAGTTAATACCCTCATAATACTGCGCAATCTCTTTATGCAGCAACTCTGGTAAAATGCAGTTTTGGGGTTTTTAGTCATTTTCAGCTATAGTAGTGTGGGAGGTCTGTTTAACCCACCTAGTTTAATTTCTTTCTGATCTCCTCTTGTATTTAGATGCTATATGGATGTATCTATGGGATCCAAGTGATAATTTTACTGTTTTATTGAATATGCTATTGGAAGTGTGTTTTTAATGCATGATTCATGAGCTGTTCCTAATTCGGAAAATTACAGTATTCATTTCAATTAGAGCATTAGTTAATCTTCAATTATTATCAGTGTTTGTACAATTATAGCAGTAAACAAGAGGAACACAAATGCACACAGTTTTTAAGGTGGAAACCCACTCCGGGACAAAAACCACCTAATGATTTTCTAATAATTCTTTAATATTCAACTCCAATTCAAAACAAAGTTCCAACTTCCTAGAATCTAGAAAAAAATTCTTCTCCAGCTCCCACTGGATGGACGCTCCAATGCTTGAGATTCTTCAGTAGTCAACTAAATAGATTCCCCAACACCCAATGAGCTACAACTCACCCTAGCACCACCCTACCACCCTATAGAAGAATAAAAGAAGAATGGACTCTCGTACCAGGGAAAATGGTCCACTTTACAATGATATAGAATGATGTAGAAGAAGAAGATATACTAAAACATAACCCCAACTATGACACAACCACCTAATGATGATACAATACCACCAAACAACGCCTCTTCAACTCCATGAGATAGACACTAGTACAATTTGTACAATAATGTATTTACGATGACTTAGTACAATGATACCTTTACAATGATTGTATGCGATGTTGCCCACTTGAAAGCTTCACAGCAAACGTGTGATTATTATTTACCATGGTTTCTTCTCTTTTCATGCTACCCTCTGATGAACCTTTGTTACACCATTTTTTGGTCATCTAACTTATTATCATTAGATGGACCCAAGTACACCATGTAAGACCAGTTTTACCCCAAGTAAAACCGCTTTCACTATGTTAAAGCAGGAAACCCCAAAAGGAAATACTAAACAAACCTATTTTGTTTAATTTTCCTCATGGAATAATTAATTAAACCATAATTTAATTATTATTCCTAGTCATGTTTAACCAAAAAAACAAAGAAATTAATTAGAAAAACCTTTATTTATCTTATTATTTTTTAGGAATAATTATTTAAATCTTATTTAGATAATATTCCTTGTTAAATATGACCAAATCACCCACCATTAATCAAATAAATCATTATTTATTTGATTATCTCCCCAACCACTTCCTTAAAAAGATAAATAAATCATTTATTTATTTATTTTTCACTAATCAAGGGTTGACCCAGAGTCAAACACCCTTTCCCTCCAACAAATATAATAAAATATTCCATAAGGTGGATCTAGATTTGGTTAACATTATTTTAATCATGCACAGAGATCTAGAATGACCCAATATTTTGTTATAAATAGGAGGGTTCTTCCCCATCATTCCTCACCTTTTGTTGCCTACTAGATCACTCTGGATCTATACACTTGGTCCCATTTTTCACCATTTTCTCCCATTGAGCTCTATTTTCTGCATTGGGTTTTCTACACCTGCAAGAGAGAGAAAACTTAGATCTGAAGTGCTGAGGATTACAAAGAACCCATCCCATTGAGGAGAGCTGGATACACCTTCTTGTTTTCCTCCCAGGTGCCCCGTAATATAAAATTCTTTCAAAAAATCGTGCTCTTGTCTTGTTTGTTGGATGCATGGAGCAAAACCTTTACTTTACTGCTTAATGTCTTTCCATTTATAGATCTGTTTGTTGCAGCATTTTTTCTACTAACCGCAGATCTGAAGATATTGGCAGCCACTTTTGTTGTTAGGGCTATTGGTTATGCGTAGCTAAAGTGGTCCTTTTTCGTACACTTCGACAAAGGATTCATACTAACAAATGGCGACTCCACACGGGTTTTAAATTACGACCGCTGTCGTTCTTCATATTCACATATCCGAAATAAGCTACTTGAGGCCCTAGGGTGGCTCCTTTTTAATTTGTAGTTTTCCTCTTTTTATGTCATTTTTCTCATAAAAACCCTAAAAACTTAAAATTTCTAAACTTCCGTGTGTTTACGGCCCTATTGCGCAGGTCAAGCGACACCCGGCCCGCAGGCGAGGAACGACACTTTTACGAAACTACTGGCAGAGACACTTAGGAAGATTGTCGCACTTTTTGGCCCTAAACCTGCGGCCTGGACCTCCAGTCGCACTTTTCAGCTCTATTTTCTACGACACCTTTTCGAGATCGGAGTCAGAAAGCGTCACTGCCTTTTTTCAGTGATTTTTCTGCAATTTTTCTGGGTTCTACTGCAGCTTCTGTCAGGGTCTTCCAGCCTCTGTCTCAGCCCGCCTTGACCAAGATCTGATCTGTTTTTACTCATCTAAGTGGGAACCCAGCCCCTTAGGGCTTTAGTACCCTCCACTTTTTGAGGAAGAGTTTTAGCTGTTTCAGTCGTCGGTTTCAGAGTTTCAGCCCCCTCTTTTCCAGATCTGTTACCTCCCTTTCAGATCCATTGAAATCAGCCTCTTTTCCTTTCAAATCACCTCTTGTCGTTTTGTTTGGACCTCCTTTGACGGCCTCCGCCTCACCCCCTCCGGTTTTTGCTGATTTCCTTCCTTTTTCCAGCCACCTTGCCTCTGCCTCTTGGCTGTGGTCTACACCTCTTTCCTGCAGCCTTATTCTCCAGATCCCTGTCCCTTTCGACCCTAGATCTGTTGAGCCCTTTTTATGTGTGTTTTGACTAGATTTTTGCCCTCTTTTAGAGTAGTTTTGAGAGGCCCGCCTCTTTGGGTTAGATCGATGCATAGTTAGCTGTTAAATGTTCTGTCTTTTCAGCAATCTCTATTGTTCTATGCAGATTTCTTTTCAGTTACGCAGCACACTTTTTCTTGCTCTCAAAACGAAAAGGGTTTAAAAATTAAAATTAACGCACGCCACACACTGACCCTAAGTGAAGAAGCGCCTGGTTAACACCGCCTGGCAAAGACTCTAAAATCAATTGTCACCGCACCTTATCTGCCCTTGACCTTCCTTGATTCTGTCCCTTTCTGCCCTTGTCGGTTTCCTTCTTCCTGTCATCATTGCGCCCCCAAGGCGCCGTTCCCGAAGACTTCTTGGCCTTCACCCTCAGTTTCCGGTTGATCGACCTGCTCCGCACCGCCGTCGTCGAGCCAGTCCACCTTCGAGTCCGCACTCCGACTCCTCCCCTGATTCCTCGGGTCCTCCTTCTCCTCCCGGTTCTCCTGCCCCCTTCACCATGTCTGGTCCAGGGCCTAACGCTAGTGGTTCTCCCGGCCCCAATGCCGGCCCTCCTACTAGCGGAACCGCCACAGGAACTACCCCGGCCACCCCTGTGCTGCCGTACATTGCAGGCCTCAGCCTCCCCGATTTCCATCAGTTGATCAATGACCCCATTCACCACAATGCTAACTAGCCCGCTATGCCAACCAAGCTCCCCTCAGACATCCCTAAGTTTGAGGGCCTTAATGGAGAAGATCCAACCAACCATGTCCGATCTTTCCACATGTGGTGTTCCTCCAATTCCATCACCGATGACTCCATCCGTCTTCGTTTGTTCCAACGCACGCTTACCGGCGATGCTTCTAACTGGTATGTTGAACAAGCCACCTCTACCCATACCACCTTTGAGACTCTTGCCCAAGCCTTTTTGTCGTACTTCCAACTCCCTCTCCGATACGATACTGGCACGGAGCTCTTGACTTCCTTTAAGCAAGCCTCTTCAACACGCCTTTCTGCCCATGTTCAGGAATGGCGACGAAGACGGAGCTTATGTCGAGCCCCTCCCTTCGAAGATCGAGTTTACATGGACTGGTTCCTGCGCACTCTCCCCGCCCCCATCGGCAAAGATGTCGCCTCCCATTTTCCTCAAACTGAAGAAGCCGCCCTCCAAATAGCTTTGAAATATGACCTGATCTACGCTCAATCTGGTTATGTTTATACCGTTCTTCCTGACATCCCCAGGCCCGGTGGCGCTAGCGCCCCGGGGGCATCTCATTCCGCCAACGGTATCGTTGGAGCCCTTTCCCATCCGCCTGCTCAACCTCCTATGGGCTACGGTTTTCCTCCTGGAGGGGCCAGCACCTCTAGCACTCTCCCCCCTCCCGGTAGCATGTATCCAGGATACGGCATGCCTCCTTTTGCCCAACCTCCTGCTTACATCAATGCTACCCAACCTCATCATTACCCTTATCCGCAGCTTGGTATGCCAGCTCCTCCAGCATATGCGCTTCCACCTCCCTTGCCTTCTCAACCCCCGCAACAGCACCTACCACCCCCTCCGGGGAAGGTATTTGCTCAGCAGGGCGCGACTAACCCCCCTTCTTCTCAAAGAAGGCGGAGAGGCAACCAAAACCAATCTGCCCCTGGTACCCGAGGACCCAATTTCGGTGTGGACCCTAACACTGGCAACCAGCAACAGGGCAGTCAGCCCAAGCCGGACAGGCCGCTTCGCACAAACAAGCCTTGTTCGTGTTGCGGTGTTTATGGTCATTACACCCACGATTGTCCCCTCTTACCCCAGATGCGGCAGATGTGGGAGTCTCAAGCCACATTGCGCGGACAACACGCCTCCCCTCATGCTCCACCTAATGTGGCCACTACCCAGCCTGCTGTGTTTACTGATCCTTTCCCTCAGCAAGGATTCGTGGCTATCCAACCACCCGACAACCAAGTAGCTACCCCCCCTTCCCTTTCTGGTTCCTCTGATTACCAGATCCTTATGATGAACTCCGATCCTAACCCCTTCATCGATCTTCACCTTCAAACTCGGTCTCGCCAGTACCCTAAGCCTCCCGCTCCGTCTGCGCCCGAGCCTCCCTCTTCAGGTTCTACAGAGCCTCTTTCAACATCCAGTGGCCCCTTACACATCCCTCAACCCAAAGTTGAGGTTCATCCAAAGATTCCAAAGGGACCACTACGCCAAAATGCTGCTTCCAGCCGAGCCGCTCAGTCGTATAGCATAGTAGATGATTTGGCGCAATAACCCGCGGCCATTTCCACACTGGAACTCCTCCAGTCGTGCCCTTCCCAAAAGAAGGCTCTACTATCTGCCGTGGGCGCTGTAGATCCTGCTGACAACCAAATGATTGTTTTCGACGCCACTCAATCGGATCACCCTCCCCTCCCTCCTTCCGTCGCCTTCCAAATCTCAGTCAAGATACATAACGCCATCGTTTCCCGGTGTATAATTGACGAGGGGGCATCCACCTGCGTGATGTCCGCTTCGGTTTGGAAGCAACTCGGATCCCCTGAGCTGGCCCCTTCCATGATCACCCTTAGAGTGTGGGATGGTCATGCCTCCCAGCCCATTGGCTTGTTTCGTAATTGCCCTATCACCCTCGCCGGTAAGACTGTTTGCGTTGACGTCGAAGTCATTGACGCCCCACTAGACTACAACATTCTTTTGGGGCGAAGCTACACCTATGCTATGTCCGCTGTCCCATCCGTGGTATTTCGCAAGATGTCTTTCCCCCATAATGGGAAGATAGTCACCATTGACCAGTTGACATCTCATGAGCCTCCCTCTCAGGCCTCACCCGAGACCACCATCTCTTCTGTAGCCAACAAGCAAACCGTCGATTCCCTGACCAGTGTCTCCCCCGGCGTTTACAAGGACTCCTCCCTGCTTGGAACCTTTCCTTGTCTCCCCCCTCCTCCTATCCCTGATCCCAGCTTGTCAAATGTTTGCATGATGCAATCGTCTCAGGCCACCCTCAAACGGCCTGCTTCGGCTAGTCCGCAACCGCCCCTTCGCCCTTCGCAACCTGCTCCTAGCCATACATCTCCACCAGCCGGACCTCCTCCTTCTGGCCCCCCTCCTACAGCTGGTATCCCTGAACCCCTTTATCCCCCTAGCTCGGTTCCCCCTGGCCTTAACCATCTCGGAGCCGTACCTCCTGGTTATTACCCTGCTGGACAGATCCCCTTCCTGGCTCCCCCTCCCGGAGTATATTCTGTCCCCGTCATGGCCACCCTCTCTCTCCCCAACCTGACCTTGGGCATCCCGGTCTGGTACCTTGATCCCCCAGCCGCCACCCCTCCTGGTCACCCCAAACCCTACATGGCTTTGACACCGGTCCAACCGGTCCCTCTCGCTTCTTCCGTTGCTACTGTGCCTACAACACCTCCACAGGATCCCTCTCCTGTCGTGACAGCTCCCGAGAAGAAACGCAAAGCCCGTAAGGGGGCACCAAAAGATAAGACCACCACGACTGACCCGGCCCCTCCCCAACCTGCCAAGCCCTGTGCCTTGTGCGATGTCGCCGGTCATGCCACCCATGCTTGTCCCGAGTTGCCCCGTATCCAACCCATGGTCAAAGTCGCGTTCCCCGAATCTACGGCCCCTGAAGCCTCCTCTTCGTCCGTAACCAAGAACCCCAAGACTCTCCGCACCAACAAACCCTGCGCATTGTGCGGTGTCCATGGCCATTACTCCCACCGCTGTCCTCACCTGACGCATTATCGCGCCTCTTTAGAGGTCATTCGAGAGTACGAGGTTGAACAGAATCAATCTGCCTCTCCCATCCTCGCGCAGTATGCTTCAGGCCAACCCGAGGATCCTCCCGCTCCCATTGTCATCCCTCCCCCCGATGTTCAGATGACAGAGTCCACCGCGACCATTCTTTACCTATCCTCCTCTGCGCGACACCTGGAGCCCAGTCCCCCTGCATCCTCCCCTGACGTTTCGCTTGATCCCCCAGATTCCTCCACCCATACCTCTGTGGACCTCCGCAGCCCGAGTCCCCGCCATACTTCCGATAGCCCTCATATACAACCTTCCAGCTTGTATGTAAGTCATCGTCATCCTGCCCCTTGCACTCCCTCTCGCAGTTGCCGCTCGATGTTTTCTGTCCACTCACGCTGCCGTCCGTCTCCATCTTTTACTCATTTGTTGTCTTGTGACACCATTATGCAGGACCCTCCGTCCACACCCTTTATCGGTTATGCCGATGGTGCAAGTCGTTACTCCCGGAATCTTGCCGCGGCAGGTTGGGCCATTTTCACCCCCTTGCATGATCTTGTTCTCTCCAACGGGGTCTGCATTGGTCCTGCCACCAATAATCAGGCCGAATATGATGCAGTGCGTGGTCTCTTAGTCGATGCCCTCTTGCATCGCGTGCTCCATCTGCACGTTCGTTTGGATTCCCTACTTCTTGTAATGCAACTGAATGGTGTTTATCGTGTGCATAACCCTATGCTGTTTAGACGCTATTTACGAGTGAAACTCTTGATACGTGCATTTGGAACCATAACTTTCAACCATGTACCTCGAGAACAGAATCACTATGTAGATAGTATTGCAAACCAAGTTCTAGACTGGCATTTATCACATGCATTTCATTCAAGACAATAACATTCATAAAAAACCATAACGATGCATATCCATAATATGTGTCGCAAAACATGTGATTAGAGTCCATCTACTCTGATACATATGACATGCCCACAGCATGTTACACAAACTCAAAAACTGGGGGCACCACCTGCCCCTACATACATCACTGGGGGCACCATACGCCCCTACATACATCCTAGGGGGCACCACATGCCCCTACATACATCACTGGGGGCACCATACGCCCCTACATACATACTAGGGTGCACCACATGCCCCACCCCTAATCACTATCTGGAGGATCCCGAGCCAATGGCTCTACCCCTGCAGCCTGTAGATCGCGCATCGCCTGACCGGCTATCGCCATGCGCTGCATGACACCTCGCCACTCCGAGGGTACACCGACACATGGCTCTATGAACTGGTCGTCCAAGTCCTGCCACCCGCGCTCTGATACTCCGGTCAACAACCGTTCGCATCTACATCGGATATCCTCCAACAGGGCCGCTGCATCCTCATTCTGCGCCGCTCTCGATCCTGTAGCTCCAGCTGCTGCCGGTCGTCCCATATATCCGGCCGGTTTCACCGGTGCTATATCTGCATACCAAAAGTACATGAATCAGTACCTTACTCTATTATTCAACATACTTTAACATGCCCATACAAGAATAGCAATCTGTCACTTACCATCGGGCCCCCAGACTCGACCAGGCGGAAGTGGCAGGTCCGGATCTCCACAATAACTCATCCCACTATAGGGATAGTCGTCTATGTACAAAGGCATCTGATCCCAATGGGCAAAAAACTCTGGTCGAAATACTCGCCCGACCGCCCCTCCTCTTCCTCTGCACAGTAGCCGTCCCCAACGGCGCATCCTGGGCTCTCTCGGGCCCCCATCTGGAAGCTGTACATGAGGCCTCAAGGTCGGGATCTTCTCAAAGAAGAAGGCGCACAACAAAGTCCCATATGCGCAGTCATGGTTCACCTGCCGCCTGCATAGTGACAACTGTCGCTTTAGCGACACCAATAGCATTTGGGCCCACCCATAGTAGGTCCCACCCAATACACTTTCCACTAACATCATCTTCCCCCCAGTAATGTGATGGAACGCCTGGCTGCCCAGGATTCGCAGCACAGCTGCGGCCACTGCACGAGTTTCTAGCCTCTCTAGATCCCCGATCGGTATTCGAGTCCCCTTGACTTGGAGACCCAGTCGACAATGGCGTTCCACGAACTCCATGATATGTCACCCCCACGGCAACACTGGCTGTGTGTTTCCCACCATCCCCAGTGGCGGGAGACCAGTCAGGAAGTACACGTCCTGGACCGTCAGTTCGATCCTGTGCCCCTGCACCACAAAGATCTCCTGATCTGGATCCCAATAACTGATAATCTGGGCCAGTAACGGTTCCCCTGCTCTCATCAATGGGTTCTCCACAAACTTAAGAACCCCAAATCTGGCCAATACACGACGGACGCCCTGATCCGCCTGGATCTCTGTCCGAAGTGTCCCCAGATCTCTCTCTCTCCAGTTGACCCGTAACTCTGCCATACCTGCACAAACACATCATTTTTGTCAGCGTACAGATCGGGACAACCATAACCAAACACCAAAACCCAACTTCCAGCCATAAAACAGCACCAAAACCCCCTCATCTCCCAGGTCGCAGTTTTCTGCCATTTTCTGGACCAGGTCACACTTTTTTCCCTCAAACCTGCGTCCTAGGTCGCACTTTTTGCCCCAAAAGGTGCGACCCGACCGTAGAGATGAAGGAGGGGCTGTTTCTGGAAGTTTGGGCCCTAAACTGAAAAAGTAATCCATCAAAATGCAAGAGAAAGGTTAGGCCTCCTACCTCCAACTGACGGATCTCGATTCCAACGGTCGGTTTGTCCGCTACGTTCGCCGCAAGATTTAGGGCCTTCTCTCCTCTCCACATTCACCACAGCAACAATAGCAAATGAATGATTTTGGAGGGATAACTGCCTTATTAAAAGAGAACCACTGTTTCTTCTTTCGACTGCTGCGACCACACCGTAGCCCTGTTCGACGAACCGTCAGCACCGCTGGAAAGCTCTCACCGAGCTCCCAAATGGGTTTCTGTTAGTTTTTGGTGATTTGATACTTCACCCGGACACATTTTGTCCCAGAAGGGTCACTTCACCGCTCCTTAAAATCGAATTTCCTCACTTACGACACTTGTACTTGGGGCACCATATTGCTCCCTTACTTGTCCATGTTCGTGTCGATTTTCGTCATGAGTCCCCACCTTGTACTCATGCTTCCGGGGTCCCCCATTAGGACCTTTACTGTGTGGCAGCACCCTCGAGTCGCCCTTGTTTAGAGCATCCAAGTTGAGTCATCATTGCATCCATGGAGTCTATACCACGTCCCTTTGCACCCCACTATAGCCCTCCATCCTTCATTGCTTGGTCTCTCTCTTGTGTCGCACATTATGACCTTCAGTCTCACTGTCCCCTATCCCTCATGATCTTGTGTCAGTCGCTGCCATGTCATCCATGCTCTTTATGCTCTAACAAGGGAAGTCGTCCATTCACTACTCAGTCCTTCCCATTTTCACTATCATCATTAGTGTCAGTCTGTCCGTCGCTCCACTATTTTCTCTCGTGCCTTAATTGAGGATATCTCATTGCCTCACCTATGGCAGACCTCCTTCTGTCGACATCAACACATTCATTCCAGAAGCCAAGTCTAGAGGGCGGTGTACCTTGGTTCCAGCTTCCACTCTTGTTCGGTGCCTCGGATCAGGCAAGGGGATACCTCTTTTCCCTTTGACTTGATTGTTTCTCCAGCTCCTTTCAGCATGATCGAGATTCGTATACTTGATGGTCCAGTGATCCAGCAGCAGCTCTTGATGATTCCCGGGTGTGTGTGAGATGTCTCAACCCTCATGAGGGGGTGGCCCTGCAGGTAGCCCCTCACATGCCCGGATGACCTCTTCTTTGCAGCCTTCGATGCAGCTCCAGATATTTGATGATGTTGGCCGTAGCCACTTGCAGCGCCTCTTCGACTTGCATGTATCAGTCATATTTTGTGAGCCCTTCCCCATTTACAGGGGGCATTTGGGTTGTATTTGTATCTCATGTACTCAGATATTATTGTACAAGTCCTGGCTGTTATCCCAGGCACAACATGTATGTGGGATTCCTCATTGTATTTTTATCTGGCTCATGATTCTGCCAGCTGTACTTTATGGTTCGGTCCCTTGTTTACTGGACACACTATTCTTTTGTACTTTGTCCCGGCGGGCATAGGTATGCCTCCCCCGCCGCCTTCAGCACAGGTACCCTCTCATAAAAAGAGACTTGTTGCACCTGCGAGTCTCGTCTCCTCCGGGTCTAGTCCTTCAGCACACTATCTACCTCACCTTTCTCTCTCTGACTTCCCTTTTGTTGTCTAGTGATTGTGTTCTTACAACGTACTTCGGTCATACGATTTGCTCCTAACACTCGCACGCTGGGGGGCAATCTGTTACACCATTTTTGGTCATCTAACCTATTATCATTAGATGGACCTAAGTACACCATGTAAGACCAGTTTTACCCTAAGTAAAACTGCTTTCACTATGTTAAAACATGAAACCCCAAAAGGAAATATTAAACAAACCTATATTTGTTTGATTTTCCTCATGGAATAATTAATTAAACCATAATTTAATTATTATTCCCAGTCATGTTTAACCCAAAAACAAAGAAATTAATTAGATAAACCCTTAGTTATCTTATTATTTTCTAGGAATAATTATTTAAATCTTATTTAGATAATATTCCTTGTTAAATATGACCAAATCACCCACCATTAATCAAATAAATCATTATTTATTTGATTATCTCCCAACCACTTCCTTAAAAAGATAAATAAATCATTTATTTATTTATTTTTCACTAATCAAGGAATTTGACCCAAGTCAAACACCCTTTCCCTCCAACAAATATAATAAAATATTCCATAAAGGTGGATCTAGATTTGGTTAACATTATTTTAATCATGCACCAAGATCTAGAATGATCCAATATTTTGTTATAAATAGGAGGGTTCTTCCCCATCATTCCTCACCTTTGGTTGCCTACTAGATCACTCTGGATCTATACACTTGGTCCCATTTTTCACCATTTGCTCCCATTGAGCTCTATTTTCTGCATTGGGTTTTCTACACCTACAAGAGAGAGAAAGCTTAGATCTGAAGTGCTGAGGACTACAAAGAACCCATCCCATTGAGGAGAGCTGGATACACCTTCTTGTTTTCCTCCCAGGTGCCCTGTAATACAAAATTCTTTCAAAAAATCGTGTTCTTGTCTTTTCTGTTGGATGCATGGAGCAAACCCTTTACTTTACTGCTTAATGTCTTTCCATTTATAGATCTGTTTGTTGCAGCATTTTTACTACTAATCGCAGATCTGAAGATGTTTGGTAGCCTCTATTGTTGTTAGGGCTATTAGTTATGCGTAGCTAAAGTGGTTCTTTTTCGTACACCTCGACGAAGAATTCATACTAACACTTTCTTTGCTTTGCTTCCCTAGAAAGTTTGGTCCTTTGCAGCCCTTGACAACACATGATCTAGCTTTTTTCTTTGCCTTCTAGGAGCTCGATATTGAATCTAGTGTATCTATGTTATTTCAGATCTCCAATATCTAATTTGTGGTACTGTAGTATTCCTCTGAGTTTTCTTTCCAATTCCATAGGTCTGACCCAATTTGGATTCTTCAAGGGAGATTTATACCCAATCTCTCACAATGCCCTAATTATGGGTTATTTCCACAGAGCAAACTTGTACGACATGCCATGTGTCATTGTTTCTTTATTTGGCTCTAAAATTGATAGATAAAAAGCCACAAACTGTGCACTATCTATCACTTTTGATATAATTCCAATCCGATACTCAAAGAGAGAGTTATGATGATTTTCCCAAGGTCACTTTTTTTAGATGAGTTTCAGGAGCCTACAAACACACTGACTTCCATAGATCATATCTCCGAAAATATTGCACACCTTGATCTGAAATTTTCACAGTAGTTTCGTCAGGATTTCAGATTTTCCTCATAAAAATTTAAGCTTTTGACCTTTCTTAGAAAAAAATTTAAGGAAAAAATTCCACGATGACCTGTTTCAGATGGCGAAATCCCTTGCATAAGGAGAATATGAGGATCACAATTTATATAAATGCTTAGGTTGAGAGGGGCTTCAACAAGTGAACGTGGGAGGGATTTTAGGAGCTTAAAAAATATTAATTATGACTTTTCAATGATCCATGCCACAACCCCATGGGGTTTTAGCCCACTAACTAGGGTTACAAACTTCAAACATGAATATCTCTCAAACCGTGAAGAATTACATGGCGTGCCATATATCAACAGAAAAATCTTGACAAGTAGAAACCATCAAAATCATTATTGACCCAGAATATATTAATTTTTTAGGTCAAAATTCCCATGCAATATTGGGTTAGCCCCTGGTGCTGCTTAGGTTGACATCAATGACAACCGTCCCGATCAACAATATCCCCCTTTGGCATTGATGGAAACACAAGTACTCCCCCTGCGATCATGACACCTCTTCCTACAACATTATCTCCTCCTTTGACATCAATGGCAAGGGTAACTCCAGTGAAACAAAACCATCCTATGAACAACCATACACACTTCCACTCCCCCTGACGCACAACCATCCTCCGGACCTGTACACACTTCCACTCCCCCTTTATATTCTGAATAAGGAAAATCTAATGAGAACTTGGGACAATCCAAAGCTTCTAGCCAAGATATTCCAATGCTTCATGAGTACTCTCACGATCATCAACACTTCTCCCCCAATCTGCATATGTAAAGGAATGAATAATGAGATTGTTACCCTTGGGATACCACAAGCCATATTCTATTGTTCTCTTTAGATATCAAAGAATTATTTGATGGAAATAATATGTGATTCTTTTGGTTCTGCCTGGAATCTTTCTATTTGTCCAACTGCTTGCATAACATTTGGTCGGGAGGCTGTTACATATAGAAGACTACTAATCATATATTTGTACAACCTTTGATCCACATCCTTAGATGAGTCGTCTATGCTCAATTTGTAACCTATTACCATTGGAGTAAGGATGGGTTTGCAATCTTCCATTTTAAATTTCTTGAGCATTTCCTTAATTTACTTGGCTTGATATATAAATATTCCTTTCTCTTGCTGAGATATTTGAAGCCCTAAGAAGTATGTCAGCTCACCAAGTAAAGACATCTCGAAATGACTTTTCATATTTATAGCAAACTTCTTACTTAGTCGATCATCATTGCTACCAAATATTATACAATCCTCTTTAGCTATTAGGCATGCTTTAGTTGCTTCATCCAGAACATATATGTCATTTGGAGCTCAACTTGTTGTATCCACAATTTCACCATACCTGCCTTTCCTGATTTCACATTTTGTGGAGTTGAATAGTATTGTGTGTCCTCGATCACACATTTTTCCAACACTGAGCAGATTGTGATTCATGTTTTCAACTAATAAAACGTTCTTGGCTAGAGCATATTTTCTTCCAAGAGTGACAGTACCTAATCCTATAAAATTTGAAGATCCAACATTTCCAAAGGACACGGTTCCATCCTTCTTCTCTTTCAGAGATACAAATTTATTTCTATCTCCAGTCATATGTGTTGAGCAACCGTTATCAACATACCGCACATCTTTGTTTTTTTGAGCCTTGAAAGCGATAGCACAATTAGCAGTCTTCTTCTTCTTCCATGTTCGTCGTTCTGTGGCTTCGAAGATTCTTCTGGAGGATTTTCAAGTCTACAGTCTTTGGCTATGTGTCCAAAGTTTTGACATTTGTAACATTCAATATTATTTCTTAAATGTTCAAATCTATCGATGTTTCGCTGAGCCATGGGAGGTTCATATTTGACAAATCTCCTGGAATTGTATTCGTTCCTAGGGTACGTGCAACATTCTACAGCTTTATGACCAAATTTTCCACATGAATAATAGTAGCCATAAAAAATATATTGGTACCTGGATGGAAATTTTCGTCAAGGAATTGTCTTCCAAGGCTATTCTTGTGAATCTTGTTGTTGAGATTCAACAAGATGATGAGCTTAGTGAAAAGAGTCGCCTTCACTAAGTGGGCCCCGTAGGCTATTTTTGGCACAAAGTCTATTTTTAGACTATGTCTATTTTTATACATGTCGATCATATTCTATGAGTTCCAGGATGCTATTTGTGGATGGTTGGTCAAGTTGGAAAAATAGATGGACTTCTATTTTTAGACATTTTGGGCGAAGTATATTTTTAGACTGCCAGTCTAAAAATAGATATGTCAGATATTATTAGCTCTTAATAATATTTGGACTCTAAACATTATCTTATTCTCTTGGAGCACTGACATTCAGTTAACAGATTGTTCAGATCAGCTAGCTGAAGGAATTACACAATTCCTAGAGCTACTGATGGTTCATGCATGGAGGAATTCAGTTAGAACTCAAGTGGAAAATTTTGGTGGAGTTGGAGAAGTAGTCGGTGGAGTTGGTTTCTAGTTTAACTACACTTGTGGAGTTAAACTCAGTTGAACTGATTGTGTCTATTTCTAATTGATTAATAATTTCAGTGGAGTTGAGTGAATTAATTAGTTAAATTAATCCACTAAATAATAACTCATTACTTAACTGGACAGAGACAACATTTAAATACTGTGTAGAATAGATCAGTGGAGACTCAGTGGAGAGATTGGTATCAGAGCAGTGTTGATCATTGGAGGAGATTGCAATTATTGAAGAGGTTGAGTTTTGTGCTGGTGGAATTCGAATTTGCTGTAGTGTTTTCTTGGTGTCGAAGTTGAGAATTCATTAAAATTTCTTTCAATGGATTGCGATTGGAGTATGACCTTGATGGTAGCTTGAATTACATAGCATGGAAGGACAGGATAGAGGCAAGCTATCAAGAGGGAAAAAATTAGTGCAGGTTTTTGCTAATTTGTCTTGATTAGTGTGTAGCGATTGTATTGTATTGAGAGCTTGATATGATAAGCTTTGTATGAGGATTGTTACATGATATCTATGACATATATTATATACAGATATTTGGGGTTTTCAGCTTCAGGATTTCTCGTTAAACAACTGTATTAATGTGTGTGAATTTTTATTGTTTCATGTGTGCATTGCAATCTTGATTTAATTTCCGCAAATGATCAATGGTGGAATAGATTCTGTATTTTGCATGAAGTTAAAATAGTGTGAGATCAGGAGAATATTGGACATAAAACACATAATTTATATAATTTCTACATGGTATCAGAGAAGTGTTGATCATTGGAGGATATTGAAATTATTGAAGCGGTTGAGTTTTGTGCTGGTGGAATTCGAATTTGCTGCAGTGCTTTCTTGGTGTCGAAGTTGAGCATTCATTGAAATGTCTTTCAATGGATTGCGATTGAATTATGCCCTTGATGGTAGCTCAAATTACATATCATGGAAAGACAGGATGGAGGCAGTGCTGGATGATAATGGGTTGAAGGAGTTCATAGATGTTGATATTCCGAAGCCTGCTTCTAGCAATGCAGCCGCACTTGACGCATGGCAAAAGAACGTACCAAAGTGTCGAAGGATTCTGTTGGAAGGTGTGAAGGACGAAATTGTGTCCAAACTTCAGAGGAAAGCCACTCCATTCTTAATGTGGATGGCTTTGATAGATTTTTTCCAAAGAAGAATTGACCAGAGGAAGTTGGTGCTTAAATACAAGCTCAGAAAAATAAAAATGGAGAAAGGTGACAGTATTCCAAAATACTTCACGAAGTTTGTCCACTATAAGGATGAGATGGGAAGTGTGGGGGTTACTGTTGATGAATAATACTTGGTGAGCTTGGCTCTCCATGGGCTTTCGAAGAGTTTTCATAGCTACGAAGACTCTGTCAATGGACGAGAGAAACTACCAGGATGGGAGTGACTTTGGTCGGATCTTGTGTAGGAGGAAATAAGGCGGGGTATCAGGGATGGATCTTCATCGAAGAATGAAGATGAAGAAAATTGCACTTTACCTACCAAAGCTCAAAAGGTAAAAGGGAAGAAATCTTCCAAATCCGAAGCTAAAGGAAAGAAGCATGATTTGTCCAAGGTGAAGTGTTTTCACTGTCACCATCACGAGAATTTCGCCACTAATTGCCCACAGAAGAAGAAGAATAAGAGCGTTGTTGGTTCTGTAGTAGGAGAGGCCTTAGCCTCACAGTTTGAGCTCGAATTTTCTTTGATCGCATGCTTGGTTTCAAGTGTGATGGGATCGGTGTGGTTTCTTGATAGTGGTTCATCTTTCCATATGACCGGAGACAAAGATTTGTTTAGTGATCTGGAAGAAAAGGATCTTGGAGTGCACATCGAGATGGGCGATGATGGTAAATACATTGCGACTGGTATCGAGACCATTTCATTTAAGAGGTATTTTGGTAAACCTTTCATCTTGAAGGATGTCATGCATGTTCTAGGATTGAAGAAGAATTTGATCTCCATGGCGATGCTGGAAGACAAGGGTTATGATGTTGTTTTTAGCAAGGGAAAAGCCTGCCTGTGCCATAAAACAACTGGTCAAACCAGGAGGATAGGGATTTGAGTTAAGAATCTTTATCAATTGCAGGTAGATGGTTGCGCTGCAATGGCAGGCAAAGCAGAAGGAGTGGTGAACCGAGATGAGGGCGAATTGCGGCACAAGAGATTGGGCCATCTTCACCATGGCGCTTTGAAAGTTTTGTAGCAGATTTCTACCGGGCTTCCCAAAGGTACACTTGTGCAGTCAGATCAGTGCAAGGGATATAATTTGGGAAAATTTGTGAAGACCACTTTTCATGAGAAGGATAGTCATGCTTCGACGATCCTTGAGAGAATTCACAAAGACGTGTGTGGAATTTTCTCGGTTGCTTCAATAGCAAAGCACATGTATTATGTGATATTTGTTGATGAGTTTTCTCATAAGTGCTTGATCTTCTTCATGCATAAGAAGAGAGAGAGATACCCAAAGTTATGTGAGTTCAAGGTGTTGGTTGAGAAAGAGTCGGGGAAGCAAGTGAAAGCTCTCCAGAGCGATAATGGTGCTGAATACATCTCTGGAAAATTCAAATATTTCTATAGAAAAGAAGTAATTAGAAGAGAACTAATAGCGCCTCATAACCCACAGCAAAATGGGGTCGTTGAGAGGAAGAAAAGAACGATCGTGGGTGCTGCACAGGCGATGTTGCATGATCAAGGCCTTCCCATACACTTGTGGGCTGAGGCATGCAAAACTGCGGTTTATGTGCAAAACCGTTTTCCTCATAGAGTACTTGGCATGAGTACACCCGAAGAGGCATTTTATGGTAAGAAGCCTGATTTTTCTCATTTGAAGATTTTTGGCTCACCTGTTTACATTCATGTGATGAAGGATTCCAGGAAGAAGTTGGAGCTGACCACAGAGGTTGGGATATTTTTGGGGTACACAAAAACACCCCACAATTATCGTGTGTATTTTCGAGACAATCGAATGACTGTCATGCGACGGGATATCAAATTTCATGAGGAGAAAGCCATGAAGTTGTCGCTTCAGAGGGAGCTACACTTGCATGTAGAGGAGGAGCTAGTTGTTCCTAAAGATGAACCTCAATATGTGGATCAGCCACAAGAGGAGGTTCATGGAGTGGAAGAAACCACTCATGCAGCGCCAAAAATCAGAGGGTGGAAGCGCACTACAGAAGCTGAGCGAATGAATCTTGATGCAGTGTAGAATGTAGGAGTTCCTACATCACAACGCAGACAGAGACAGTCACCTGACCGATTTACTAGATACATGGCTATGATGAGCAAGTGTATCGTGACAGAGCCATTCTCTTTTGAGGAAGCTGTGGAGGATCCCACATGGGTAGATGCGATGGTGGAAGAGTATGATTCAATTGTCAGAAACAGTGCATGGGATATTGTCCCAAGGCCAGAAGAGAAGTCAGTGGTAGGTTCGAGATGGATCTACAAAGTGAAGCAAGCTATTGATGGGAGCATTGAGAAGTATAAGGCAAGATTTTTTGCCTGGGGCTTCTCACAGATCGAGGGGATTGACTATGAAGAAACCTTTGCACCTGTCGCAAGGTATTCTTCGATACAGACCATCCTTGCTCTCTCAGCGCAGATGGGTTGGCACATTCATCAGATGGATGTAAAGACTGAGTTCCTTAATGAAATAATTGAGGAGGAGGTGTATATTGAGTAGCCTGAAGGATTCAAAATATTCAGCAGTGAGTCGCATGTGTGCAGGCTCAAAAGAGCACTGTATGGGCTGAAACAAGCACCTCGTGCTTGGTATACACAGATAGATAGTTATTTCACTGGACTTGGTTTCGCCAAGAGTGAGGCGGATCCAAACCTATACCAGATTGTGGTGGAGGGTAAGCTTTTTATCATTATGCTTTATGTATATGATTTAATACTAATAGGTGATGAACTTTTGATACACTCATGCAAGGCAGATCTTGCAAAGGAGTTCGAGATGAAGGACTTGGGCCTCCATTATTTCCTGGGATTGGAAATTTGGTAGCAGAAAGGTGAACTATTTGTGTCTCAAGGTAAGTATGCTCGGGAGATACTGGAGAAGTTTCACATGCAAGGCTGCAAGCCTATCGACACTCCTCTTACTGGTGGTTGGAGGAAGGAGGATGCTACATCGGCAGAGGTAGTGGATGCCACTGTTTATCAACAGTTGGTTGGTTCGCTCATGTATTTAGTCAATACATGACTGGACATATGCTATGCGGTGAACCAGATTTCACAAGCGATGGTGACGCCTACCAAGCTATTTTGGAAGGCACGCAAGCATGTCCTGAGGTATCTCAGGGGCACATCTGAGTATGGATTGTGGTACAGATAGTTGAATGAAGTGAAGCTGCATGGCTTCACGGATGCAGATTGGGCAGGAAGCCCAATGGACAAAAAGAGCACATCTGGAGGGATTTTTAGTATCAGATATACAACAGTTTCTTGGTACAGCAGGAAACAAAGATCCGTGGCACTTAGTTCAGCGGAGGCCAAGTACATGGCAGCAAGTTTGGCTGCATGCGAGTCTGTATGGATGAGGAAGATCCTAGTCGGTTTGTTCGGTTCTCATTTAGATCCTACTGTGATATATTGTGATAATTAGAGTTGCATTAAACTCTCAGTTAATCCAGTATTTCATGATAGATCTAAACATATTGACATCTGGTACCATCATATTAGATATTGTGTGTAGTGGAGGATTATGTTGCTTTCTTACATTACTACGGAAGATCGGGATGCAGATATTCTGATGAAGGCGCTCACCAGGAGAAAATTCAAATACCATAGAGACCGGATTGGGGTGGCAGATAATCCCTATCTTGTTAAGAGGGAGTGTTGAGATTCAACAAGATGATGAGCTTAGTGAAAAGAGTTGCCTTCACTAAGTGGGCCCCGTAGGCTATTTTTGGCGCAAAGTCTATTTTTAGACTATGCCTATTTTTAGACATGTCGATCATATTCTATGAGTTGCAGGATGCTATTTTTGGATGGTTGGTCAAGTTGGAAAAATAGATGGACTTCTATTTTTAGAAATTTTGGGCGAAGTCTATTTTTAGACTACCAGTCTAAAAATAGATATGTCGTATATTATTAGCTCTTAATAATATTTGGACTCTAAACATTATCTTATTCTCTTGGAGCACTGACATTCAGTTAATAGATTGTTCTGATCAGCTAGCTGAATGAATTACGCAATTCCTAGAGCTATTGATGGTTCATGCATGGAGGACTTCAGTTAGAACTCAAGTGGCAGAGTTTGGTGGAGTTGGAGAAGTAGTTGGTGGAGTTGGTTTCTAGTTTAACTACACTTGTGGAGTTAAACTCAGTTGAACTGATTGTGTCTATTTCTAATTGATTGATAATTTCAATGGAGTTGAGTGAATTAATTATTTAAATTAATTCACTAAATAATAACTCATTATTTAACTGGAAAGAGATAACAGTTAACTACAGTGCAGAACAGATCAGTGGAGACTCAGTGGAGATATTGGTGAAAGAGCAAGTGTGACTATCAGTTGTGAATATAGTGTTGCATTTTATGCACCACACATTCATTGGAGATGCCAATGAGGATTGCATGAGAAATGCTGGAGCAATTCGAACTCATCCAGAGCCATTCTTCAGCAAGGATTGTGCAGTAGAGGTAGGCTATCACGAGGGAAAAAATCAATGCAGATTTTTGTTGATTGTTCTTGATTAGTGTGTAGCGAGTGTATTGTATTGAGAGCTTGATATGATCAACTTTGTATGAGGATTGTTACATGATCTCTATGATATATATTATATATATATAATTGGGGTTTTCGGCTTTAGGCTTTCCCGTTAAACAACTATGTTAATGTGTGTGAATTTTAACTTTTTCATGTGTGCATTGCAATATTGATTTAATTTCCGCAAATGATCAATGGTGGAATAGATTCTGTATTTTGCATGAAGTTAAAATAGTGTGAGATCAGGATAATCTTGGACATTTAACACATAAGTTATACAATTTCTACACTTGTCCAATGAAGTCTACATGCATGTCAGATCTCATAGGTTCATTGTATTTTATTGTAGAAGGTCCTGCTTCTTGTTCTTTGTAACCGATGTCAGTTTTGTTGTTGTAATATCGTTGATTGTTGATGAGTTCTTCCAATGCCCTTGAGTTGTTGGCATAGTTTTGGATAGTTTTTCCTTTCTTCACTTCCTCACACAGCGAAACTACTTCGGCTTCTAATTCTTCCCTTTCTTGGTTGCTTTCTTCCAACTTCTTTTGAAGTGACTCTTCAATGCATTTGTGTTCTTCAACTTCAATTTTGAGACCTTGAAATTTTTCTTCAAGAGTATTGGAATGGATCTTCTCTGCCTTGAGATATTTTATAAGCTTGATTGCTTCCTTATAAAATTATTCTATGGTCAATCCTTCTTCTTCGTTGTTTGATACCTCTTGTTTATTATGCTTGGGTTTATTATGCTTGGCCATAAACTATACTCTCTCATTATCTTCTTCTTCACTATCATTGTCTTCATCGAATGATGAGCTATCTTCTTTAGAGATAAATTTCCTTTTGGATCCTTTCTTATTGAATTTCTTAAAGCCTTTCTTTCTTTTTGAGTTTCCATCACTTCTATTTGGACATTTTTCTGCAAAATGCCCAACATCATCATAGCTGAAACATATCAATGGAAGTTTACCTTTGATTTTTCCCTTCCCAATTTTTAGTTTTCTCATGAAGTAAGCATATTCTTCATCTGAAAGACCTTCTTCATCATCTCCCTTTTCTTCACACTTGCAAGTGCATGTCTTTTTAATTGAAGGTTATTTATCCTTATTGGTTTTCTTAGATGCAACAAACACAGTTTCTAGATGCGAAGTACCCTCTTCTTCATCAAGTCTCATTTCATATGCTATGAGAACTCCATGTAATTCCTCTTTGCTGAGTTTGTCCATATTTGCACTGTATTCTAAGACCGATACCTTTGGGTTGAATATTCCTGGTAACGTTCTAAGAATCTTTCGTATAATAGTCTTCTCATCAAATGGCTCTCCCAATCCTTCCAGTGTATTGGTTATGTTAGCCACCTATAAAATTTGTCATATCAAATGGTGGCTAAATCATTTTTGAAGCCTTTAAGAAACAAGTTTTATTGAAAAAATTGTTAATTCTTGAAGTCTTGAGAAGGCATCTTATTCTTTGGTTAATCTTCACTATTGTTTCCCTTTTAAACTCTGAAATTTTCTATTTTCCCTCAAGGAAAAGACTGCTGAAAACCCCATTTTTCCCTTATTTTACCCCTGCTTTCGCTCAATATTAACCTCCATTTTATCCATTTCTTCCTCATAAAATTCCTCTATTTTTTATTTATCCCCTTCTTCCCTTCATTAAAATCCCTTTTATAAGGTTTAAAACTCATTTTTAAACCTTACCGAAACCCCCAAATCCATCAAAAAACCTTGAAAATTTCATAAAAAATAAGTTTTTTAACTATGGGCCTAAGCTCCTTTGGGCTAAGCCCTAAACCACTTCCCCACCATATTCCCTAGCACTGGGACCAATCGCTAAACCTTTTTTGTGCTTATCGCATCAAAACAATTGATGCGCGCAAGTTTATTTTGTTATGTTAAGACCTCTGATTTGATTAGCCCTCTTATATATAAGCCCCGATCCCTTTTCCGCTTCATATAACCTAAGAGCTTGTATCAGGTGCTTAAACTTGTGAATAAACCTTTCCTGATTATGGTTTCCCTTTGTAAAATCATAAAAACCCTTTTTCATATGTTTTTTATAAAACCCACCGGTGCAATGTTTTTTAATGAAAAGGATCGTTGATCTAAAAAGCCGATCGACGGTCAACAAGATCTTGCATCGGAGATTTTCTAATGGGTAGATTAAAAAGGCCCCTCCATCATTCCGATTCCGATGAGCCCCGTTGTATAAAACCCCCGCCCTTCACTTTTTCCATATACCCTGAGGCCCCGCAAACGGGTGCTAAGTCATAAATAAAACCCCTCCCTGAATACAAAAATACTTTGTATTTTGGAAAAAATTCGTTTTTAAATATTATAACTAAGCCCGTCATTCATTGGTTGGAGCTCTTCTCCACTGTTGATCTTGGACCAATCAAACGGCCAGCGTAATCTCGCATCGAAAGTTTTCATTGGGCGCGTTATATATTTTATTCACCACCCCCGATTGGCTGCCTCTCGATTCATTTCCCAACGTTGATCTGATCTGCAGATCGACGGTCCACGTCTAATCACATCGGCACTCCTCTGTCTATGCCCTCGCTGATCACAATCCTTTGATTTCATCTGAGCCATCCACGTGTCAAGATCCGACAGTCCAAATTTTACCCCTCGACCTTTGTTAAAAATATGCAGCCCCGCTTTATAATGTTTTTCAGCCACATCTCAGCCGTTGATCTCTACAGATCAACGACCCATATTAACCCATTCTCCGCTTCATATATTGTTCCATTTAAACCCAGATTCAATCTCCACCGTTGATCCTTTACATCTAACGGCCCAGATTAATCCCGATAGGCCCAGTGCCCTGGGTCCTACCCTTTCCCATATCAGATCTCCGTCATTCATCCCTATGATCGGACAGTCCCGATTAAAACCAACCCACCTACTTCCGCCCGCGCATCTATCCAATATTGCGCTCATTCCCCGATCGTCCGATCTGAGACCCTTGATCTGATGGTTGACGCACATTTTGGCATAAATTAAAGCACGAAAGTTAATTCTCCAAGAGCTACGCGATATAAGTGGTTTTGAATGGCCATGTGTTGGCCGGGAATGCATATTGCGTTCAAAAAGGTGAAACCACCTTTCTCCCATTTTGCTGCGCGATACTGCCAATTTCACCACCCGAAACCACTTTCTCTTGTTTCCATTGCGTTTTATTGCATTTTCTCCCCGCCGTTGATCTCTGTAGATCAACAACTTGCATTTAATTTGAGCTTTTAACTATCGCCCTCCACCATACACCAAGGGATTTCACGATAAAAAACAGCCGTCAATCTCTAAGGCCTATCTGATCTAACGACCTACGATCATCCAGGAAACCCCAATTTCCCTTTCAATGCATTTTTCTCCGCCAAAGGATTTTAACCCCATTCCTTTGTATTTTCTGCCTTTTTTATTAGAATGTGGCCCTCTACATTATAGTTTCCCCGATAAATCTCGACTGTCGATCTTTGCGAATCGACGGCCCTGACTTAATGTTTTGCGTCGTTTCATCAACTGCCTTCCTTTGGTCCCTGCAAGCAAATCTCCACCATTGGATGCTTTCATCCAACGACTGCGTTCTAATTCCCAGCCTCTGAAATAGTCTTACCCAGGCACATAGGATTTTTATAATATTTTGTGCATTTTGTAGGTTTTAATGGATTTAAAATGTTTTAAAGGAAAAACCAAAGGCCGGGGATGACTATCCCCCACGCCTTTGTTCATAAGAAAAACCATTCTACAGGGTTCCTATCAGAGTTTATTGGTGCATCATGAGCACTGATACCATTATGAAGCCTCTGCGCACCTACGCATCAACAAGACACATAAAAAATTAAATTAAACAGAGAGTATCAGTGTTAAAGATCAAATCAAACCAGAGATGAAGAATTGAAGGTTGAATAGCAGTTTTGGTGGATTACGGCTAAGATCGAAAATCAAAATCCTAATCCACTAAATTAAACACAGTTAGAGAGCAGAAGACAGAGTTTAGGCCTGATTAAGCCTAATACACAGAATCAAATCAAATTAACAGTGTTTAAAGAAAAATCAAAAATATCTATCAGACAGAGAAAGCCTCCACCGCCACATTAGAGGCTAATTGATTCCTCTCAGCTACCTAATGCCACCTATAGCATCAAAGCATTCAACAGAGGTCGAGTAATGACCAGAACAGAGGATATTTTCCTCAATACAACCAAACAATTATTCCAAGCCAAACAGAGTTATTGCAAAGATGACACAAAGCCTTAAAGTCAACAAAAGCTTCCAACAAGCTTAATACTTAATGTAAAACAATTAATATAGAGAAAATATCTGTAATATTGTCCATTGAGCCCCTCAAAGGACGAGAAGCCTTAAAATATGTATTAATTGAAACCCATAGATCTTTTCTCTCTTCAACCTCCTCATTTTCCTATAAAATCTTCTTGAGGAGCTCATTGTAAAGGGTTGGTTGCAGAACTTTGAAATATACTTGTGCTCGAAACTTTCTATCTGTAAATAGTGTTCAAAGGCTCTTGAAGCTCTGTTTGTGATCTAGTAAGTTAGGCTGAGAAGTGAAGATGATTGCTGAACTGAAACATTGGACTTGAAGAATGTAACTGGATTGACATCAATAAACAAGCTTATTCTTGGGATCCTAGTCTATATCACTGGTGAAGTGCTTCTTTTTGTGTTATTTCTTTTTCCTTTCATGTATGCCATTTTTTCCATTATTCTCTAATAAATAACAGCAAGCATAGAGTTAGGATTTACTGTTTACAGTACCCTTCTCTGACTGATAAGCTTTATCTCAATTTTTTCCTCCAAATTGTGTATTAAAAAATGATTCAATACAGTTCAAGCAGTTAGGAATGCTGGCATTCCCTCGTCCTACTGTTTAATTTAAACATCTTTCTTGAATGTTATTTTCATTATTTTCGTAGTAAATTTAGACTAGAAAAGTGATGGTGTGCCTTTTTTTCTAGCTTCTTTCTCCAAAGGTAAATTCTGAAATTTTCCTTAAGTGTATGCTGAAAGCAGGCTAGATTTAAAAGTATCTTATCTGATCTTAAGTTGCACTTTGTTTCTCTTATCTATTTTCATACCTTCTGAAAGTAATTATGAGGATTACTGGATTGTTTTTCTGTTGAGTCAAATTTAATACGAGCTTGTCCGAAGAGGTTTATGGTTAGCCCTACCCTTTGGTTAGTTTTAAACAGTTACTTAAAATTCTCTTCTTGTAAGGACAGACTGTTAAATCCTAGTTGAAATTAGTGTTTGTTTCCACCCTTTCAACACTTTTATTGTTTCCATTCCATCATTTAATCTCAAAGATCTTGTGATATAGATGACTTTCCCCTTGGACCACTCTTGAAATTGTTGCACAATTAAAGCCCTATTATGACTCCATAGCCTAATGGACTAAAAACCAGTGTTATATCTATCTAATCAGCCAAAGCTTGTTCTGATTGCTTGAAACTTCACACCTTTGGAACTCTTTCCATTTAGGACTTTCCACTCAACTAATAATCATGCTCAACCATCCAAAACAAATAAAAACCCTCGTTCTTAATAACTAGCCTAATATCATACCCAAAAGCTTTAAAGATAAATCAATCTTTGCACTTTATTGGAGACATCCCTCTTCGGATTCAGGAGGGCTAGATCCTAGAATCCCAAAGTGGTTCAAGTGTTCTCTCTGCATTTTTTGTCTTACCAATCTGCTAAAATTATAGGGAGCTAACAGGCTATTTCATCAACTTATTGTAAGTATGTAGCAATGTTGCAATCTTCTTTCATTCTGAGTTGCTCAAATTTTTCTCTATAGATTTGAAGCTTTGCTTCTTTGACATTTTACTCATCTGCATATATATTCTCAAGCTTGTCCCATAAATTTTTGGTGGTGTTACAACCCAACACCTTATGATAAGCAGATTCAATAAGTCCATTGATAATTATATTCTTTGATTTTGCATCATTTACCAAATTCTTCTTACCTTGTTTATCAGTGGTTGATGTAAATCCATTTTGAACAGTGTCCCATACTTCGTAACCTTGCGCCAAGAGATAGACATCCATTCTTCCTTTCTAGAGTGCATGATTATTTTCAATGAATAGAGGTACACCATTCTTGGTATGCTCCATGACCTCCTTCTAGCTGTTAAACTACTATTGAAGGAACCAAGCTCTGATACCAATTGTTGGAAATACTGAGAGGGGGGGGGGGTGAATCAGTATTCCTTTCAATTAGAGAATTAGTTAATCTTAAATTATTATTAGCGTTTGTACAATGATAGCAGCAAACAAGAAAAACACAAATGCACACATTTTTTAAGGTGGAAAACCACTCTGGGAAAAAACCACCTAATGTTTTTCTAATATTTAACTCCAATTGAAAATAAAGCTCCAAATTCCTAGAATATAGAAAAGAATTCTTCTCCAGCTCCCACTGAATGGATGCTCCAATGCTCAAGATTCTTCAGTAGTCAACTAAATGGATGCCCCAACACCCAGTGAGCTACAAATCACCCTAGCACCACCCCACCACCATATAGAGGAATAAAAGAAGAATGGACTCCTGTACCAGGGAAAATGGTCCACTTTACAATGATATAGAATGATGTAGAAGAAGAATACACACTAGAACATAACCCCAACTATGACACAACCACCTAATGATGATCCTAGACCACCCAACACTACCTCTTCAACTCTTGGCAGATAGACACTAGTACAATTTGTACAATAATGTATTTATAATGACTTAGTACAATGATACCTTTACAATGATTGTATGCATTGCTGCCCACTTGAAGACTTCATGTGATGAAATTCTTGTTGTTGTTTTTTACCTTGGTTGCTGCTCTTATCATGCTACTGTCTGCTGCACCTTGCTTTGCTTTGCTTCCCTAGAAAGTCTAGTCCTTTGCAGCCCTTGACAACACATGATCTAGTTTTTTTCTTTGCCTTCTAGGAGCTCGATATTGAATCTGGTGCATCTCTGTTATTTTAGATCCCCAATATCTGATTTTTGGTACTGTAGTATTCCTCTGAGTCATCTTTCCAATGCCATAGTTTTGACCCAATTTGGATTCTTCAAGGGAGATTTATACCCAATCTCTCACAATGCCCTAATTATGGACTGTTTCAGCAGAGCAAACTTGTACAGCGTGACACGTGTCATTGTTTATTCATTTGGCTCTAAAATGGATAGCATGAAAACTACATACTATTCACTATTTGCCACTTTTTATGGAATTCCAATCTGATACTCAAACAGAGAGTTATGACGATTTTACCAAGGTCACTTCTTTGAGATGAATTTCAGGAGCCTGCAAAAACACTGACTTCCACAGGTCATATCTCCGAAAATGTTGTGCACATTGATCTAAAATTTTCACAACAGTTTCCTAAGGATTTCAGCTTCACCTCATAAAAATTTCAGCTTCTGAACCTTCGTAGAAAAAACGTTAGAGAAAAAATTCCATGATGACCTGTTTCAGATGGCGAAATCCCTTGCATAAGGAGGATATGAGGATCACAATTTATATAAATTCTTAGGTTGAGAGGGGCTTCAACAAGTGAACGTGGGAGGGATTTTAGGAGCTTAAAAAATATTAATTATGACTTTTCAATGACCCATGCCACAACCCCATGGGGATTTAGCCCACTAACTAGGGTTACAAACTTCAAACATGAATATCTCTCAAACCGTGAAGAATTGCATGGCGTGCCATATATCAACGGAAACATATTGACAAGTAAAAACCATAAAAAACCTTATTGACCTAGAATATATTAATTTGGTAGGTAAAAATTCCCATGCAATATTGGGTTAGCCCCTGGTGCTGTCTGGGTTGGCATCAATGACAACCGTCGTTGAACAGCATCCATGTTGTGTTGGCCATGGTGGCAGTGGTGTCACCATGGATGTGTTGATGGTATTGTTTTCAACATGTCTTCATGAGTATATGAATGGTTATGTCTTTCTCATACTTGTGTATTTTTATTGCACACTTGCTTACATATTGTACATGCATTTCTTGTGTATGCTAGGGTTACATATTATTCATGCTTTGGTGTTATCTGTGTATGTAATATTACTAAATTAGCACACACCTAATTGGAATATTAAATTTTGATTTTTCTCTTAGAAAGAGGAATAAGAGGGTATGGAGACCCATATATCTCCTAAGTAGAAATAAAATACACTCCTAGTGTGAATGGAGGTCATCTAAAATATGGATTGAAGACCCTTAGGTGTGAAAAGGGGTTGTAGCATGAAGACAAGGTCAACTTTGACCAAATAAAATATCGTTGTTATGGAGGAGTGGAATTCATGGTGGGAAAGCGTAGTTTTTGAGGGAGATTGATTGCATGGAGGTAGTGGCCTAATTGAGTGGAGCCAAGGGTGAGGAAGCTCATAACTTATATAAGGAAGAGGATGGTAGCCATATGGGGTTATGTTTTAATTATTATTTTGATATGTTCATTTAGACTTGTTGCTTTCTTCAGCTGTTTAGCTAAGATTGCAGTGTTGCTCAGCACAGGGTGTTCCTAGTCGGGAATCCCACCTCTTTCCTTGAGAGGCCTCTTGGGAGAGTATTGCACTACCTTGTCCACTATCTGGCATTGGGCCAAGCTACATATTTTTTGTACAATGTAGTTTCTACAGAATATTTTGTGTTGCAAGGTGCAGTAGTGGAGAATCATATTGGGAGACTTCAGAGCTAGTTTTGCAGTGGAGGAAGGTTTCCATCCATTGGAATGTAGGGGTGGTTGTAGTGGTTGTTTTGAGAGGTGATTTCTTCAGTGGAGGAGCCATTCTTTCATTCGGAGGATCTATTTGAGAAGATTTGTAGGTTTCTACATCAGCTTCAGCCATATCTTCTCATTTCTATTTTTGCAGCATACCTTCAGCCCTAGGGCTCCAGCTTACATTGGCACATTGTGTGCATTTTCTGGAAACCCTCTTGGGTTGTCTTGGAAATCTGATCTAGTGCCCAAATTTGTATGTGTAGTATATATTTTGGCCTATATTAGTATTTTTATATCATTATGTGATCTCTAGCTGTAGTTATGCTTAGTATGACTGTGCTGTAGTAGCTTTCCGGCATTTTGTATTGTAGCAGCAGCTCATATTTGGGAGTGATTGTTTATGGGAGGCTTGTTTCCTCATTTCATATGATTTATGCCTCACTATTTTTTATTAATTTTCTGTCCTTATACATAATTTTATGGCTCCATATTGGTCTCCATTGTTGATATGTTGATTTACGTTGTTGTTTCCATTATTGTGTTAAAATATTGTTGCTTCCCCATTTGGGAATATTACAGTGGTATCAGAGCATAATATTGGCTCAGCCTATGAGTTTCAACCAATATGCTATGTAATGTTCCTTTTTCAGAAGCATTGTCAAATGAAAAAGCAAGACTATTCTAGAGATAGACTGCAGGGGCATTTACTGGATTTGTCACCTTTGAACAAAGGATGAGCTCCAGAGGCTACCTGTCCCACTAGCAGACTTTGTCTATAGAGTGATTTTCAATGGACAATATTTCCAATAGGGAAATGCAACAAGATTGGGAAACCCCCAATATTGCAGCTACAACAATAAGCAAATGCACCAAATGGAAATAGCAATGAATCCATGAATACATAAAATGCCAAAGAATCTAATGGCCATCACATTAATACATAGCAGCAAATAAGAATAAAATTCCTTGAGGGAATGATCACTCAAGATAGGCACTAGAAGCCTCAAGAAACCTATACATATGAATATGAGAATACATTTCTACATAAGGAAACCCAAGGCCATGACTGCGCAGTTCATATAAGGGACTGCTGCATAAATAATGAAAATACATAGATATGACAATGTAGGCTCAAATAAATAAGGGGGAGCATGATCTCAACCCCTGAAAATACAATAGATCAATCCTCTAAAAGGATTGGCTAAAATATATACAAAAATGCTATAATACAGAAATGCCGGAGTAGCTGGGTAGCAGCTACTCAAGAACTGGAAATGGATGGAGAAGGATAAAATGTATGCAACAACTAAAGAATCCTCCTCCAATATAAATCTGAAGTGAAAGGCTGATTCTTTCACTCAAGACTTCTCCTCCAAAAGGATATCAATCCCTCACAGCAAATACTCACTCAGAAAAACACTGTCTAAGAGAGGGACTGCACTGCCAATAATGGAATGTGGTTGGCCTGATGCCAAAGATGATGGGATCTGCTCATAAACCTCCTTTTCTGACCTCCCAATGGAAAGAACCTCTCTCCACTAAAAAACTAGCTCTGGATGGTAGGTGGAAACCTCCCCAACAACACTGCACAATCTATACTGCAAAAACTGTGCTGATGTAGATGACTGAAGCTATGGCCTGAATGCCTGAATATGGGGAATCGAGTGCAATCCTTCATGAGCTACTCAAGAAGGAGAGGAATTCCTAAACAAGACTCCCTTGTTCCTGAAGGTACTACAGCTCTGCTGAACAACAAGAGGCAGCAACAAGTCTCTAAGACTCAAATGTAAAAATGATCGAAGATGTGAACAATGGCTACCTTACTCCTCTTTTATACAATGATCCTTCCCTCCATGGAACCTATTTCTAATTAGGGTTTCCTCTCTCTAGAAACTTCCCTCCTACGTTGTCACACATAATTCTTTCCAACTCATGCCAACGCAGTTTGACTTGGTCAACCTTGGCAAAGCCTTTATGAAAAAACCATTTTTCACACATGGGGGTATGAAATCCAGCTCAAACATGATCCTCTTTCATAATTAGAGTATTTTTATTCTCTAACCAAGCAAGGAATGGGTCCCCTATCCATTTTATTCATCTCTTAACAAAAATTAATGTTCTATAAAAATTTGGAACATTACAGTCCTCCCCTCTCAAAATATTGCTTGCCCTCAAGCAATTGCAAGGATGAACTGAGTTTCTTTCTACCCTTTACTCCTATAGCATCCTTATTTGATGATCTGCTCAAGAAAATGATGTCATATCAGCAATCAAGTCTTCAAAATTGTCCCTCCATCATATGCAATCTAGCCTTGGGGTGAAAATTCCCAAGTAGCTATCATGTAGAAACAATATCCATGAAGGAAAAAAGATTTGTCTAAGGGCCCACTTGAGGCATAGGATCTGATATATAATGGGACTTATCATTCCCATATGAATCTCTCATCCCCAAGCCATCATTCACAAAAATAAGTTGCCTCCCAACAAGACAACTCATGGAAAATCACCCTCCACCTTGAGCTCCGGAAATGAAGGTGGGTTGAAATCTGATCATGGAAAGCACTATAACTTGCCCCATGTTGTCCTCTCCCCCACTTATGACAATTTTGGAGTGTATTATGATCCCGGGCTACTAATTTATTGCCCTCAAATGGAAAAATGATGAGCAATTCCTCAAGAATCTTTCCTCCATCAATGAAAAATCAGTCAGCCCAAGACATGCCATCTATGATGAATAGGGAAATATCACCATAGAATGCCCTCAAGAAATATTTTTTGTAGGCTATAACATGTGCAGAAATATGCAACAATGTCTCATAGGGTCACAATGCAATCTCACCCACTGTAGCTGTAGAAAATAGCATGGCAAGTATTGTACCAAATTATCACCTCTACTACTGAACAGTAAATAGATGAGTGAACCAGCAATACAAAATAAAATACATGCCCAAATATAAGCAATGGATGGATGAAATCATCATTCTCATGGCCCTCCTCAAGAGTAAGCAAATAGATAGCTGTGGTGGCCATGTCTCCTCTCATGTTCGCATTAGAACATGCAATGCAGAAAATATGAGAGTCCTCCCTCATCAAGGACACATTCATCCCATGTGTCTCTCCTCTAATCATGTCCTTCACTGAGACAACAGCAATATCATCCAAGGAGACCATAATCAGCAATAAAATGAGGTAATTAATGAAGGTTTCATATTGTGCAAGTTGTACGAATAGTCTCCCAAGTGGTCACAACGCAGTTTCCCAAACTACTGCTTTGAGAAATGAAATGGCAAGTAGTTTTTCAGCTCATGAATAATAATGTATGTTCTTCCATATGATAATGCATGGTAAGTGGCTGAACATAAATGCTGAACATACATGGAAAGTAACACTTTCCCAAGGCCATATAAAATATGGCTGTCTCCATCACATGTTTTGGCCCAATTTTGCTCATGGAGCAACATGAAACATCTGCCCCTTTGAAAAGCCCTGCACTGCATCATAATGATAAGACTGTGTAAATCAGAAAAGGTACACACAATAATATTACCATATGCTGGAAGTGAGATGATAGATGGATCTATGCATGTGATCCTCCTCCCAAATGACAGTGTTGTGAGCTCATGCAAAAAGACTCCTGCCCATGCCAATCTTTGTTCCTTGACATGCTCCTTGTCAAGACAACTATGGTGATGCTTCTACAAATATGAAGCTTCTCCCAAGAGGGAAATGCCTCCCAATCAATCCCAGCTAAGGAGTGATCCCCTTGCACAATGAGAGTGCCCTCCTCTACTCCTGCAACACCATCAAGCATGTGAGAGAAAATCTGCTTGTGCTCTCTCCCATCAATGCCAGGAAACTCAAGTGCTTGCTGCCTCCTCATGCTCATATCATATGACCCATGTGATGAAGGTATCATGACTGATATATATGTCATATCAGAAATATTTATCCCTTCTCCTTGCTTCCCAATGATTTAAACATCCTTCCATCTCTTCTCCATCATTTTGGTACTTCTCCCATGAGGACTACCATCCTCCCAAACCAATTCTTGCTCCTTGCATTTCATGAGAGTTTGAAATGTAGCTTCTTGGAGACCTTTCAGGAAAGTCCTCTTTCCCATGACTATGTTGGATCTATGAGGATCCAAATGTGATTGAGTTGATGTCTCCTCTCCACCCATGTTCAACAGCGTTTTTGATTCCTCCAATGATGTAGCAGTTGTCTCTTCCTCTGGTTTTATAATTTTCTTCATGACTCTTCATGGAGGTGTCATGGTTTACTTCATTCCCCAATGGTCCACATCCCAACCTCAAGGGCTGAATGAGACTCATCAATAGTGCATGAGGATGAGGGTTCATCTCCTCCTTGAACCCATTGCATAGCGCAGTGCAATCATGAGGCCCTAAAGTGGCCATGTGATTTGATCCTGGGACCTCCTCATATGAAATTCCACCATCCTTAAGATTATTTGCTGAAAGAGAAAGTAGAAATTTACTCATACCTTGGTGGTTCTTGGGACCTTCTTGTGTGGCTGCAATTTCTTTTCCTCCAATGGCTTTCTCATCTTTGTATGTAGAAGGCTGCTCCTCCAAAGCTGTAGCAGCGTTGGTGCAATTCTCTTCCTTTGTCCTCCCTCCATCAAAGGTTTGGATCAATCCTTGAGAAAAGACTCCAAAATAACTCACTCTTGAATGGAATAAGGGGTTGAACCACCAAATAGAGGTTTTATCCTCCATGTGCAGCACTGCCTTCGCCACTGCTTCTTTCTCTGCCACTGGATGCAGCAATAAAAATGCCTCCAACTTCTTCTCCCAAGCTCTAGCTGAAGTAACCCCATAAAATGTAGACAATAGAATCCTATTGCCTGCAATTTCTCCTTTTCCATAGGGCCTTCTCTCCTCCATCTGTTGAATATACTGTGAGAACGTTGTAGCTCTCCTGTATGCTACAGAATGGGGTTTATAGTCACCCAGGTACTTGCTTAAGATCTTGAAATCCAAGCATCCCCCATGCTGGTCTTCAAGAGAATAGGAAGTGCATGGACCTTCCTCTTCTCCCCTTTTCTTCTCCTCCTCCTCAGGGAGGCTGTTCTTTATTCAAAAATTATATGACATCATTTCTCATCTTCTTCATCATTCTCCTCTGAAATCGAACTCATAGGCTGTGCCAGTTCGATGCTCTGATACCACTGTAATGTTACTTTTTCAGAAACATTGTCAAATGACAAAGCAAGTCTATTCCAGAGATAGACTGCAGGGGCATTTATTGGATTTGTCACCTTTGAACAAAGGATGATCTCCAAAGGCTACCTGGCCCACTAGCAGACTCTGTCTATAGAGTGATTTTCAATGGACAATATTCCCAATAGGGAAATGCAAGAAGATTGGGAAACTCCCAATATTGTAGCTACAACAATAAGCAAATGCACCAAATGGAAATAGCAATGAATCCATGAATACATAAAATTCCAGAGAATATAATTGCCATCACATTAATACATAGCAACAAATAAGAATACAATTCCTTGAGGGAATGATCACTCAAGGTAGGCACTAGAAGCCTCAAGAAACTTGTACATGTGAATATGAGAATACATTGCTGCATAAGGAAACCCAAGGCCATGACTGCGCAGTTCATATAAGGGACTACTACATAAATAATGCAAATACATAGATATGACAATGTAGGCTCAAATAAAGAAGGGGGAGCATGATCTCAACCCCTGAAAATACAATACATCAATCCTCTAAAACGATTGGCTGAAATCTATACAAAAATGCTATAATACAGAAATGTCGGAGTAGTTGGCTAGCAGCTACTCAAGAACTAGAAATGGATGGAGAAGGCTGAAATTTCTGCAACAACTGAAGAATCCTCCTCCAATAGAAATCTGAAGTGAAAGGTTGATTCTTTCACTCAAGACTTCTCCTCCAAAAGGATATCAATCCCTCACAGCAAATACTCACTCAGAAAAAAGTTGTCTAAGAGAGGGACTGCGCTTCCAATGATGGAATTTGGTTGGCCTGATGCAAAAGATGATGGGATTTTCTCATAAACCTCCTTTTCTGACCTCCCAATGGAAATAACCTCTCTCCACTGAAAAAATAGCTCCGGATGGTAGGTGAAAACCTCCCCAGCAACACCCAACAACACTGCACAATCTCTACTGCAGAAACTGCACTAATGTAGATGAATGAAGCTATGGCCTGAATGCCTAAATATGGGTAATGGAGTGCAATCCTTCATGAGATACTCAAGAAGGAGAGGAATTCCTAAACAAGACTCCGTCATGCCCGAAGGCACTGCAGCTCTACTGAACAGCAAAAGGCAGCAACAAGTCTCTAAGACTCAAATGTAAAAATGATCAAAGATGTGAACAATGGATGCCTTGCTCCTCTTTTATACAACGAGACTTCCCTCCATGGAACCTATTTCGAATTAGGGTTTCCTCTCTCTAGAAAATCCCCTCCTACGTTGTCCCACATAATGCTTTCCAACTCATGCCAACGCAGTTTCACTTGGTCAACCTTGGCCAAGCCTTTATGCAAAAACCCCTTTTCACACATGGGGGTGTGAAATCCAGCTCCAACATGATCTTATTTCATACTTAGAGGATTTTTATTCTATAAACAAGAAAGGAATGGGTCCCCTACCCATTTTAATCATCTCTTAACAAAATTTAATGTTCCATAAAAATTTGGAACATTACATGCTATAAGAAGAAGAAAAGAGATCTACAAAGATGGAAGGAATGAGCTTTGTCTCATCGCTTTTCAGATCTATGAAAAACCTCTCCAAGGAGGTCAAGAAAATGAGAAAGGAGAGATGCAATCAGACCTCTAGAGGGTTTCAAGATAAGGAAGGTCCATGTACTTCCTATCAGCAAAAAGAAGAACCGATATTGCATAGAGCTCCAAAGAAACATGATATGCCCTTTTATTTTGAAGGAGAAGACAAGAGGCATGGAGATGGAGGACACTTAGATCATGAGATTCTAATTGAGTATCTTGTAGAATATAAGTCTCAACCTAGAGCTTTCAAGGAGAATCTAACTCTCCCACAATTCATTCAGCTCAAAGAAGAAAGAAGACCTTGCAGCAATAGATTTCTATTGCCTACATTTGATGGGTCATCCACATGTACAGAAAGAGCTTGGGGAATGAACTTAGATGCATTTTTCCTGCTAAATCTTGTAGTAGAAAGATAAGTTTTTGAGATTGTAGCGCTGCACCTTGAGGGTGCAAACATTTGGTTTTTAATCCATTTGAGTAATGCAAGAGTGACTGCATATGCAGATTTTACTCAAATGTTGATCAAGAAGTTTGACAAGAAGAAATTAGAGGAGAAGAAACTTCCACCACCACTTGCAACAGGAGAAATTGCATCAGGAGAAAGAACACTTGAACCCTTGCAAATTGTTCTTGATCTCTTGAAATTTAGAGTCCCATGCACTATTTTGGAGATGCATGAGGAGGAGGAGACTTGTACTAGCACTGATGCGTCCATAGATGAGCAGTCATCATCATCAATAGTTGGGGAAGTCATCACACCAGAGGAAGGAACCCTTGTAGCAGTATAAGATACTCCCATGATTTACCAAGGTATGCACATATTTCCATTTCTTGTTATTTCAGCACATCATATGGAGGATTATAGAAACATGTTGTCAGGGAAAATGCATGGCCTAGGGTCAAAGCACATTACTGATTTGGAGCAGCAGACTATCACTGCACTGAGGACCCTTGATTTTTTCAAGGAGGAGTTATACAGTCATCCTAGTATATCATTGTTGAGCTGCACACAACTCCTGGGGTTGGAGTGTAGAACTTTGGAGGATGGGATGAACATTTTCCTTAGCAAATAACTGCAGAACTATGTGTTCAGCATTGAGCATGATATTAAGACAGTAGATACACCATCATGGAGATCAACAGCGCTGTCATTGAGCAGCAGTGATGAGTTGGGGGCCCAACCATTATTGGAGCATTCCAATGACCCTTCTACATGTATAGTAGATAATAGGTAGATAATTGATGAGAGACATCTTATCTTTCATTGTTATGATGGATCCTTCTTGATGAGAATTTCATAGCTCAATGAAAATATTTTCCTTGAGTATATTGGGATCCTTATGGATTCAACATGGTCATTGGTGAATGGTCATCATTTGGAGATCTCCAGGGGATTGCATTTCAACATCCCATGAAATGCAAAGATAGAAATATGATTTTGGAGGATGGTATTCTTTATTGGAGGGATGCCAAATTTGGGCATGATGATAGACACTCACCATTGTTTGGAAGGGTGATGCTGGTGAGCAAGAGGTTGGAAAGCCACTTGTAGATCTATGACACAAGGTAGTAGGAGGCAAGGCTGCATTGGCTGCTCTTGAAAGAGTTTGATCATCATATGACACATTCTATTTCAAAGAGTATTTTGGTGGAAGGGACTTGGCATGGCACTTGCATCATATGGCAGCAAGTAGTTTGGGTGAATTTTTTTGATATGACATTATTCATGTCAATCATCATGTTTTCACCTCATGATTTGTGTGATGGAGGTGTGAGGAGGCAGCAAGAGCTCTTGTTGCTTTGGCTACTCTTGGGAGAATATGGGCTGATTTTCTCCCATGCTTTACATGATGTTGCAGGAGTAGGTGATGGCACTATCATGGTGAAAAGGGGCTACTCCTTAGCCTTGGAAGATCAGGAGGTACTTCCGCTTTGGAAGAAATATCCCATATATAGCAGCATTATGATAGATGACTTTGACATTGGGCATGTCAAAGAATGGAGCTATGAGATGACAGGAGCCTTATTACAAAGGCCAACAATGATGTCATTTGGGAGCTTGGATTTGTTGATGGAGTGTTCCCTGGATCACTTCACATATGCTGCACTTTATGAACAAGTAGGAGATGACAGTGATGGAATAATGGATGGAGACATCTATCACGATGATATGATCTTCTTGAATTGGATTTCCAAGCATAAGAAGAAAGATCTTCATTCAGCACATAGTTCATTCCTCTGCATGGGAGTATGTCATACCACTATGGAGGGCTCATCCATGGATCCTATTATAATCTTACCCTCAGTACATGGTAAGAATTGTGTTTTTTCACTTATTGATTATCTAACACAATATTTGCATTCTCTTACCATTTCTATTCAGTGCATTGCTCCACAAGAGGACAAGCCTCTATTTGGGCTTCATGGTCATTTTTGTACCAACATCTATGATGGAGATAGCCATTTATTGTATGGCTTTGGGAAAGTGTTGTATTATTTCCTGTATGCTCAGTTGTGATCTGGATTTTATGCATGAACGCAACAAAATATAGAAGCAGACATAAACACAGAGATGCAGTGGAAATAATGCTTCATTTTATTAATAAAAGAATGACTGAAATATGCTTACAGACATAATGGAAATAAAAATAGCAAGGGTGCAGGTAGCATATCTATGAGAAGAGATGTGGCAGCTACAGACCTCTGAACTATGCTACAATGAGGCTCGAGGGCCTATTTATTATTGAGAAATAATGGAAAACTCCAAACGTCCAAAAACCTAACCCTAGGAGATGAAGCACCAAAACTATGGGCCCCGTTTGGGTAAATTGGTGTTTCAATTTCCCGGGGACGTAACTTGGGCATACGATCTCCGTTTGATGTGCCCAATAGCTCATTAAAAATATCTATCCGAGGAGTACAAATTTTGATGCAAGAGAGAAAAGCTCAATCGCTCTCGATTTTCCAAAAAAACGTCATTTAGGGCCTTAAAACGGCTCTGGAAGTTCAGGACCCAAAAAACTGTCAAAAATAGTAAGTTGTGCCGAAACTAAAAAAAATAAAGAGACAATGGTGGGACCACAAGTGGAATAGGTGGGTGGACACCAATATCCACCTAGATCATTCCTCCCTGCTTAGGAAGCAATGGTACCCATTGCGTTGAGATCCTCTATGAGATGAGGCAAATCCTATTGAACTGGGCATTATATTTGTCAGAGATGTCATGGACTTGCGGGAAGACATGCTAGATGCATTTATGAAATTTGGTTTCTCTATCAGCCTTAGACAGTACATGTGTGGATTCTTTATGTTTAGTTGCTGAAGGTATGGAAACATCAGGTGGCAGTGCGTCGCGGGTCAGATCAATGGGGTGCTTGTCCTGACAGTTTAGAGGAACCTCCGTGAGTGAGGAGAAAATTTCCACGTATTCATCCATGACTTTATCCATTTTCTGTAGCCATGTAGGGGAGCCTTATTTCAAGGTTGTGGCCATAATTTTCTTCTTTCCCTGTGAGCAAGTTGTAAGGAAAATAAATTTCCTGGTTTGGGAAACAATCTTACTGCGTTTTTTTGCAGTAGTCAGGTATCCTGTACAAGTTATTTCCCAAAGTAATAACAACAACATGTGGCCTAGACTCATACACAGCATGTCACCTCCACAAGTATCGTTGTCCCAATAATACATCAGCTACATCAATAGGAGCAACATCACACAATACGTCATCCGTGAATGGCTTGATACTGTACTGAAGGAGGCACTGTTGGTGGATGTAGATATCTCTCCTGGGGTGAAGCCACTCGATGGTATACGGTTGTGCATGTGCTATGGTCGATAAGCCGAGCCGCTTCATGACCTCTGTTGAAATGAGGTTCTTTTGGTTTTCTCTATCGACAAGGAATTGCAGTGGAGAACCATTCACCCACATCTGCGAATGGAAGAGGAGCTCCCCCTCCTCTGGATCCTCGAGATCCTCCCTCTGGATCTTAGTGTTGGAAAAAATCGCACTAGGATTTGCATCAATGATCTGCTTCCCTTTGTCATTGCCTTTGTCTGGTTCTGACTTAGGATCAGAAAATGCATCTGATTCAGGTGCCTTTAGTTCGTCCACCAACGACTGTTTGGTCCGACACTCGTTTGTGTTATGAGTGGGGTTGTTATGAAATTCACACCACTTCTTTGTTTCCTTATTTGGATTTGTGGTGTTTTTACGAGTCATACTACTTTGGGCTTGCCCCTTGTTCTTCGGTTCGGGGGCACCTTTCCCTAGATTCGGATTTGCAAATCCAAAATCTCGCTTCTTCTGCTTAAATTTATGCCCGATCTTGGCAGCATGGTGATATGTTGTGCCAAGCGATGTAATGTCGAGGAACTCCATTTCCTCTTGAATATGTTTGTGCAGGAAATCGTAGTACTTGAGCACCAAATGTCTCTATGAATCTTTAATACCCAACTTTGTGCATATGGTATAGAACAAATTTGTCAGTTTGTGCACATCTTGATCCCTTTGTTGCCACAACGTGGTCCATTGGATGTATTTCTCCTCATATTAGCTCCCCACGGGGCAATATTGTTCCTTGATGCCATCTCGGAACGAATTCCAAGTGGGTGTGGCCGAGAACAGAGAGGGTTCCCCTTCGTCCTCTTGCTCACAGTAGGTTTCCCACCAGTCTTCGACATGGGGGGAGGCTTTGAGGAGTGAAAAAATAATATTTTCTCAGTCAGAGAAATCATAGACCAAGAAATACCGTTCCAGTAAATGGAACCATCTATCTACAACATCTGCATCTATATGGCCTTCAAATATAGGAATGTCAAATTTTACCTGTACCTTGAAGGGAGTGGTGCCTCTAGAGTGGCTATTTGATGCAGATGCGCCGAAGGTGGGCAGTCATTGAAGGATCTGAGAAAATTTATCCATCATCACGTTCCTTTATTTCTCGACAGCCTCCTCGTGCAATATTTTGATAGGATCTCCTGCTCCCTCGTCTTTCTTTTCTTCTGCCATGGGAGGTCATCGGGGTTTGCAAGGTTGAACTTGCAAGGGTTCAACCAGATCGAGCCCCAAATCCTTATACCCTGACTGCATTGGGGACATGCAAAGAAAAATAGAGAAAGAGCGGACCACTCTAATACCACTGATCCAGATTTTATGCAGGAACACAACAGAATACAGAAGTAGAAATAAATGCAGAGATGCAGCAGAAATAATGCTTTATTTTATTAATAAAAGAATGACTGAAATATGCTTACAGACATAATAGAAATAAAAATAGCTAGGGTGCTGGTAGTATATCTCTGAGAAGAGATGTGGTGGCTACAGACCTCTGAACTATGTTACAATGAGGCTCTAGGGCCTATTTATTATTGAGAAATAATGGAAAACTCCAAATGTCCAAAAACCTAACCCTAGGAGATGAAGCGCCAAAACTATGGGCCCCGTTTGGGTAAATTGGTGTTTCAACTTCTAGAGGACGTAACTTTGGCATACGATCTTTGTTTGATGTGCTCAATAGCTCAATAGAAATATCTATCCGAGTACAAATTTTGATGAAATAAATAAAAGCTCGTTCGCTCTCGGTTTTCCCAAAAAACATCATTTAGGGCCTCAAAACGGCTTCAGAAGTTCAAGACCCAAAAAACTATCCAAAATAGTAAGTTGTGCCGAAACTAAAAAAATGAAAGAGAAAATGTTGGCGCCCCAAGTGGAATAGGTGGGTGGCCACCAATATCCACCTGGATCCTCCCTCCTTAAGAAGTAATGGTCCCCATTGCGTTGAGATCCTCCATGAGATGAGGCAAATCCTGTTGAACTAGGCATTAGATTTGTCGGAGATGTCATGGACCCGCGAGAGGACATGTTGGATGCATTTAGGGTTTTTGGTTTCTCTATCAGCCTTAGAAAGTACATGTGTGGATTCTGTATGTTTAGTTTCCAGAGGTATGGAAACATCAGGCGGCGATGCGTCGGGGGTCAGATCAATGGAGTGCTTGTCCTGACAGTGTAGAGGAACCTCTGTGAGTGAGGAGAAATTTTTCTCGTATTCCTCCATGACTTTATCCATCTGTTGTAGCCGTGTAGGGGAGCAATATTTTGGGGTTGTGGCCACAATTTTCTTCTCTACCTATGAGTGAGTTGTAAGGAAAATAAATTTCCTAGTTTGGGACACAATCTTACTGCGTTGTTTTACAGTAGTCAAAGAGATGAAAGGAGCTGGTACTACCTCTGGTATCCTATAAAAGTCATTTCCAAAAGTAATAACAACATCACGAGGCCTAGACTCATACATAGCATGTCGCCTCCACAAGTATGGTTGGCCCAATAATACATCAGCTACATCAAGAGGAGCAACATCACATAATACCTCATTCGTGAATGGCTTGATACTGTACGGAAGGCGGCACTATTGGCAAATGTAGATATCTCTCCCAGGGTGAAGCCACCCGATGGCATATGACTGTGGGTGTGCTATGGTTGGTAGGCCAAGATTCTTCATGACCTCTGCTGAAATGAGGTTCTTTTGGCTTCCTTTATCGACAAGGAATTGCAGTGGAGAACCCTTCACCCACATCTGCGAATGGAAGAGGCGCTCCCCTCCTCTGGATCCTTGGGATCCTCCCTCTGGATCTTTGTTAGGTCACTATATTACCAGTTTAGTCCCTTATTGTTATTATTGTAGTGCCCTTATTGTTCTTTTGTAACCCTGTAACCCCAATATTGTTATTATTGTGCCCTTACATTGTTATTGTTAGGTCGGCTAGGATTATATTGTGGGCCCATGGACTCCTATATATAGAAGGAGGTTTTCGTCATTTGTATCATCCAAGAATTTCTCATTCCTATAATGTATTGGAGGTTTCCCCCTCGAAGTGGATTATTTCTAAGGCGTTGATATCTCTTTTCTTCTATTTTTGGAGCTGGTTTCACAACATTTGGTATCAGAGCTTTGGATTCTAGGGTTTCGCTGCTCCAAACAAGTCATCATGGAATTTTCGCTATAACATTTTTTCTATGAAGCTTCAGAAGCTAAAAATTTTAGAGTGCGAAGCCAAAATCCTGAGGAACATCTTTGAACAATTTCAGAGCTTATTTTGTAATATTTTCAGAGATATGAGTTGTGGAAGTTAGGGATGTTTGCAGGCTCCTGAATTTAACCTAAACAGGTCATCGCGGAATTTTTGCTATAAATATTTTTCTACGACGTTTCAGAACCTGAAATTTTCACAAAGAGAAGCCAAAATCATAAATAACCTCCTATAAAAATTTCAGATCTTGGTTAACAATATTTTTGGAGATATGAGCTATGGAATTTAGGATTTGTTTAGGCTCCCAAATTTCATCTCAAAGAGGTGACCGTGGGAAAAATGTCATAACTCTCTCTTTGAGCGTCGGATTGAGATTCTATAAAATGTGGCTGGAAGTACATAGACTTTAGTTTTCATTATATCAATTTTAGAGACAAAAGAGGGAAAATGGGCATGTGGCAAGTCATACAAGTTCACTCTACTGAACTAGTCCATAATTAGGTTATCGTGGGAGATTAGGCAAAAAATTATCTTGAAGAATCCAAATCAGGACAGACCTGTGGCATTCGAAAGAAGATTTAGAGGGCTACTTCAAGGCCAAATTTTAGATATTTAAGTTTTTAAATCGTAGACATAATTTAGTTTCAATATCGAGCTCCTCAAAAGCAAGAAAAATGTGTGTATTATTTTCGAATTACATAAGTCGCGTTTGAAAAAAAATAGTTTGAATTTATTCCAAGGGCATTATGAAGAATAAATATCAGTATTGGGTTCTAAAATTCCCCCTAAAAATAATTCAACACCCATTAAGCCTTCAGAAGGCTCTACTATGACTCATGAAGATGAAGAAACACAACATGAGACATCAAAATTACAAGGGCAAGTGCACCAAATTTCGTTATCGCAAAGAGCAACAAAAAATGAAATGGAAGTTTTGAAGAAAGGTGTGGAAACTAAGATGGATGGTTTGAAGAAAGGTATGGAAGCTAAGATGAATGGTTTGGAAGCTAAGATGGATAGCATGGAAGTGGGCATGGAAGCTAAGATGAATGACATGGAAGCTAAGATTGATGAAAAAATGAAAGACAACATGGAAAACATGAAGAATGATCTAAAAGTAAACATCGAAGGTTTGGCAAAGTTGATACAAGAAATTTTTCCTAATGGAAAAAAGATAGTAGAGGAAACTCATGATGAGAACAAAATAAATGTTAATCGTGATTTCATAAACTCTACTGTTGGATGGAAGAACCACCATATTCAAAAGATGGATATGAGGAAGTTTGATGGCAAGGATCCCATAACATTGATACCACAGATGGAGCAATATTTTGATCTCAATAATGTGAAAAACACACAAAAGGTACGCATTGCAACTTTACATTTAGAAAAAAATACATTTGTATGGTATCGATGGCTTTGCTCCTGTAAAAAAATTGTCACTTGGTCAATTTTTATGAAGGAAATGATAGCACATTATGAGGACACAAAAAGCAACACCTTATTTAGCTAATTGATAAATCTCAAACAAAAGGGTTTAGTGGCGGAGCACATTGAGGACTTCCAAAAATTTAATATAAAGGTAACTGATATTGTAGAGGAACACAGGATTGATGTCTTCATAGGAACTTTAAAGGATAACATCCAACATGAAGTTCATGTTTGGGAACCTGATTCATTGGAAAATGCATTCAGGTTGGCAAGAAAAATTGAATGTAAAATTATGGCAACAAGGAAGCCTACGACTCACATATATAAATATGGAAGTGTTTCTACTCCTAGACTTTCACAAACTACAAGGTTGACACCACAACAATTGGAAGAAAAAAGAGAAAAAGGGCCTTGCTACAGTTGTGATAGCAAATACACTAAAGGTCATAAGTGTGCTGAGAAGGAATTATTTTACATAGATTGTGAAGAGGAAAAAGAAAATGAACAATAATATTCAAAAGAAGAGGATATACACCAAGAACCAACCCTAGAAGAGGAAGAAATGAGTCTGACCATATCATGTAATGCATTGGCAAGAATTACCACTTCTCAAACTCTCAAGATAGAAGGACATATCAAGAAGAAAAAGGTAATAGTGTTGATTGATTCGGGTAGTACCCATGATTTTATTCATTGTAAGGTAGCCAAGGAATTGAATTGTTTCCTATACCCAACACTAGAATGTCAAGTGATGGTTGAAAATTGAGGAACTATAAATTTCTCTGGAAAATGCCATAATATCAAGCTAACCATGAGGGAATATGTATTGAATATTCCAAGGCTTTCCATTCCTATGGGAGGTGCTGATGTTGTACTAGGAGTACAATGGTTACAATCTTTGGGGATGGTAGCTTTTAATTTTCAAGAACGTTTCTTGAAATTTTTGTCAGAAGGAAAGGAAGTCAAATTACGGGGTATCGCAGGGAAGCCGGGAAAAATAATAAGCTCTAATGTCATGAAAAAGCTTCTGAAGAAATAACAACGAGGCGTAATTGCACAATTATGCTCACTAGAAGTTCCAACATCAAAATCATCTATTTCTACAGGTCTCCAAAAAGTCTTGGACAATCATTCCGAGGTTTTTGAAACTCCCAAAGGACTCCCACCTATTCGTGATCATGATCATGCTATTCATTTGATTCCAAGAAGTGTTCCTACAAATATCATGCCTTATTGATATCCTTATGTCCAAAAGAGCGAAATTTAACGTATGATTGTAGAAATGTTAGAGGCTGGTATAATTCAACCTAGTTAAAGTTTTTTCTCTACTCCAGTAGTATTGGTGCACAAGAAGGATGGATCATGGCACATGTGTCCATATTATAGTGAGCTTAATAAGCTCAGCATTAAAGATAAGTTTCCCATTCCTGTGATTGATGAATTACATGGAGCAATTTATTTTACCAAGTTGGATCTTCATTCAATATATCATCAAATTAGAATGAAGACCAAAGATATTCTGAAAACAGCATTTCAAACTCATGGGGGTCATTATTAATTTTTAGTCATAATCGCTTATCTCATTATAAAGAGAAGCGATGAATGGGGCTCATAATCGCGTATATCTTTGTAATAATTCCCAACTAAAACAAAATATTCTTTTGGAATTGCACACTTCTCCTTTAGGAGGACACTCAGGATTTTTAAAAACTTACCAGAAGGTGAGAAAGAAAATTTTTGGGATGGACTTACATCTGATATTCAAAATTTTGTGGTGGAATTTTTGGTTTGCTAGCAAAATAAAGCTGAGAAAATTAAGACCCTAGGTCTTCTATAACCTTTATCCATTCCAAGTCAACATTGGGAGGAGATTTCAATGGATTTTATCATAGGTTTACCTAAGACTAAAGGAAAGAGTGTCATCATGGTGATAGTTGTTAGACTTACCAAGTATGTACACTTTTGTGCATTATCTTATCCATTTAAAGCAAGTACATTTGCTACTACATTTATGGACACAATTCAAAAGCTACATGGAAATCCAAAGGTTATTCTGAGCAACAGAGATCCCATTTTTACTGGAAATTTTTGGACAGAGTTATTTTCTTGTTTGGGTACTCAATTAACTCATGGCTCATCTTATCATCCTCAATCCGATGGTCAAACTAAAATAGTGAATAAATGTTTGGAAGGATATCTTCGTTGTTTTTTATCTGATAAACAAACACAATGGGTCAAGTGGTTACCTCTCGTTGAATGGTGGTATAACACTTCCTTCCATACTACAGAAAAAATGACCCCATTTATGGCACTTTATGGATATCATCCCTGTCCATCATATCATCTTTAAGAAAATTATGAGTTCAAACGGTGGAAGATCACATCGAGCATCGACAAGAAGTTCTCCAACTCTTAAGGGACTTGGGTGGCACAAAATCAAATGAAACAACAAGCAGATCAACATCGCAGCAAGAGAAGTTTTGATGTAGGAGACTGGGATTTTTACAGCTACAACCATACAAAAAAATGTCCCTCAAGCAAGTTAAGAAGGATAATAAATTATCACCAAAGTACTATGGTCCTTACAAGGTGTTTCAAACTATTGGTACTATGGCATACAAATTGGAGCTTCCCACTTCTTCGCGAGTGCATCCAGTTTTCCATGTTTCATGCTTAAAGAAGGTTATAGGTGAAAATATTCCAGTTCAAGCAATATTGAAAAAACATGATGAGAAAGGAAAAATCATATTAGAACCAGAAGCGGTCACAGACACAAGAACTCGACAGTTATGAAATCGTTCAATTTCAGAGTATCTCATCAAGTGAAAGAACTTACCCACTGAAGACTCTACATGGGAGGATGATAATTTTATACAGAAGCACCTAGAGTTACTCAAGCGTTGAGGAAAACAATTTTTTGAAGGAGAGGGGCATGTTAGGTCCCTATATTACTAGTTTAGTCCATTATTGTTATTAGTGTAGCCCCCTTATTGTTACTGTTGTACCCCTGTAACCCCAATATTGTTATTATTGTGCCCTTACATTGTTATTGTTAAGTCAGATAGGATTATATTGTGGTCCCATGGACTTCTATATATAGAAGGAGGTTTTGGTCATTTGTATCATCTAATAATTGTTCATTCATGTAATGTGTTGGAGGTTTCCCCCTCGAAGTGGCTTATTTCTAAGGCGTTGATATCTCTTTTCTTCTATTTTTTTATCTAGTTTCACAACAACCTTGGTGGTGACAAAAATCACAATGGGATCCGCATTAATGATCTACTTCCTTTTTTCATTTCCTTTGTTTGGTTCTGACTCAGGATTAGAAAATGCATCTGATTCTGGTGCCTTTAGTTCGACCACCAATGACTGTTTGCCCTGACACTCGTTTGTGCTATGAGTGGGGCTGTTATGAAATTCACACCACTTCCATGTTCCCTTCTTTGGATTTGTGGTGTTTTTATGAGTCATACCGCTTTTTCCTTGCCCCTTGTTCATTGGTTTAGGGGCACCTTTCCCTAGATTCGGATTTGCAGATTCAAAGTCTCGCTTCTTCTGCTTAAATTTCTTCTCGATCTTGGCGGCATAGCGATATGTCGTGTCAAGCGATGTAATGTTGAGGAACTCCATTTCCTCCTTAATATGTTTGTGCAGATAGCCGCAGTACTTGAGCACCAAATGTCTCTCTGAATCTTTAATACCCAACTTTTTGTGCATGGTATGGAACAAATTCGTCAGTTCATGCACATCTTGGTCCCTTTACTGTAACAACGTGGTCCATTGGATGTATTTATCCTCATAGCTCCCCACAGGGTAATATTTTTCCTTGATGCCATCACAGAACGAATTCCAAGTGGGTGTGGTTGAGAACAAAGAGGGTTCCCCTTCATCCTCTTGCTCACAGTATGTTTCCCACCAGTCTTTGACATGGGGGGCGGATTTGAGGAGTGAAAAAATAATGTTTTCTTGGTCAGAGAAATCATGGACCAAGAAATACCCTTCCAGCAAATTTAACCATCTATCTATGGCATCTGCATCTATCTGGCCTTCAAATATAGGAATGTCAAATTTTACCTGTACCTTGAAGGGTGTGGTGCCTCCAGAGTGGCTGTTGGATGAAAATGCGCCGTAGGTGGGTAGGTGTTGAAGGATCTGAGAAAAGTTATCCATCATCGTGTTCCCTTGTTTCTCGATGGCCTCCTCGAGCGATATTTTGATAGGATCTCCTGCTCCCTCATCTTTCTTTTCTTTCGCCCTGGGAATTCATCGGGGTTGGCGAGGTTGATCTTGCAAGGGTTAAACAAAATGGAGCCTTAACTCCTTATACCCTAACCGTGTTGGGGAGATAAAAAGAAAAACAGAGAAAGAGCAGACTGCTACTATACCATTGATCCAAATTTTATGCAGGAACATAATAGAATACAAAAGTAGACATAAATGCATAGATGCAGTGGAAATAATGTTTCATTTTTTAATAAAAGAATGACTGAAATATTCTTACAGACATAATGGAAATAAAAATAGCTAGGGTGCTGGTAGCATATCTCTTAGAAGATATGTGGTAGCTACAAACCTCTGAACTATGTTACAATGAGGCTCGAGGGCCTATTTATTATTGAGAAACAATGGAAAACTCCAAACGTCCAAAAACCTAACCCTAGGAGATGAAGCGCCAAAACTATGGGCCCCGTTTGGGTAAATTGGAATTTCAACTTCCCAGGGACATAACTTTGGAATACGATCTCTGTTTGACACGCTCAACATCTCGTTAGAAATATGTATCCGAGGACGCTCTCAATTTTCCCAAAAAAACATCGTTTAGGGCCTCAAAAGAGCTCCGGAAATTCAAGACCTAATAAACTGTCAAAAATAGTAAGTTGTGCCGAAACTAAAAAACTGAAAGAGACAATGGTGGGGCCCCAAGTGGAATAGTTGGGTGGCCATCAATATCCACCTATATAAATTTGATATACAAAGCCATTTACTATTTACTAGTAGATGTGATGGCATGCACAACTAGCAATTTGTTAGGAGACAGCTTGCCATGTTATTTTCTAGAAACAGTAGTTAGAAAAATTTTGTTGTGATTACTTGGGAGCATTTTCATACCTTCCAGCACTAAGTAAAACCTTTAGTACCTTTCTCATTTTTATCCCTTATGATTATAATGTTATATTCACTTTATATGGGGAGATATGGGTAGGAACCAAAGAGTGGATCTTTGAAGATCCAACTTCCTTTTTGCTTCATGAAGGAAACATCATTTCAACCAAAATTCAACAGCAGCTCTACACTTATCATAAGTGGAGAGAGATACAATTTGGGATGGAAAATTTGATTCATCATTTTCATCTATGCAGCCCACCTATATTTCAGGAGCATAAGGTGGAGGAGATCTTTCATGAGTTACCATGTTGGAGGGTGGATCATTTTGTATGGATGATAGCTTGGGAATGGAGGTTTCACATGGGAATGATAGTTTCCAATATATTTATGATTCCATGCCTCAAGAATGCCTCTAGGCAGCACATTGTTGCCTCCATGGGTATTTTACTTCTTCATGATGATAGCTATTTGGGATGGTCACCAAAAGCTAATTTGGATACTTGGGAGGAGCAACTTGGAGACTTATTGATGAGACAACATCTTGTTCATTGGAGGAACCTATCATATGAGGATGCTACAGAAGGAAGAGGAGAGGCTCTTCAGTTCTATCCTTGCAGTTGCTTGAGGACTAGCAACATTTGGGAGGGGAGAACTGCAATATTCCTAAATTAGCACATAGCTAATTAGAATATTAAATTTTTATTTTTCTCTTTGATAAATGAATAATAGGGTATGGAGACCCATAAATATCCTAAGTAGGAATAAAATACATTCCTAGTGTGAATGGAGGTCATCAAAAATTTGGATTGAAGACACTTAGGAGTGAAAAGGGGCTGGAGCATGAAGACTGGGTCAAATTTGACCAAATCAAACAGAGTTGTTATGGAGGAGTGGCATTCATGGTGAGACAACGTAGTTTTGGAGGGAGATTGATTGCATGGAGGTAGTGACCTAATTGATTGGGGCCAAGGGTGAGGAAGCTCATAAATTATATAAGGAAGAGGATTTCAGCCATATGGGGTTATGTTTTGATTAATATTTTGATATGTTTGTTTAGACTTGTTGCTCTCTTTAGTTGTTTATCTAAGATTGCAGTGTTGTTTAGCACAGGGTGTTCCCGGTTGGAAGTCCCAGCTCTTTCCTTGAGAGGCCTCTTGGGAGAGTATTTCACTAACTTGTCCACTATCTGGCATCGGGCAAGGCTACATCTTTGTTTTAAAACGTAGTTTCTATAGAATATTGTGTTTTGTTGCAGGGTGCAGCAGTGGAGAATCATATTGGGAGACTTCAAAGCTAGTTTTGCAGTGGAGGAAGGTTTCCATCCATTAGAAGGCCTGTAAAGAAGCCCCTTGGGCTTTATTGACATATTTGGCATCAGGCCAAGTAGTATTAATCCCCTACAGTACATTTTCAGTCCAAATCTATGTTATTTTAGGGAGGAGTTGCAGGTGTGGTTGTAGTGGTGGTTTTGAGAGGTGATTTCTTCAGTGGAGGAGCCATTCTTTCATCTAGAGGATCTATTGGAGAAGAGTTGTAGGTTTCTACATCAGCTTCAGCCATATCTTCTCATTCTTGTTGTTGCAACATACCTTCAACCCTAGGGCTACAGCTTACATTGGCACATTGTGTGCATTTTCTGGAAACCCTCTTGGGTTGTCTTGGAAGGCTGATCTAGTGCCCAGATCTGTATGTGTAGTATATATTTTGGCATATATCATTATTTTTATATCATTGTGTGATATCCAGCTGTATTTATGTTTATTATGACTACATTGTAGCAGCTCTTTGGCATTTTGTATTGTAGCAGCAGTTAAGATTTGGGAGTGATTGTTTATGGGAGGCTTGTTTCCTCATTTCATATGATTTATGCCTCACTATTTTGTATTGATTTTCTGTCCTTATACATAATTTTATGACTCCATATTGGTCTCCATTGTTGATATGTTTATTTACACTGCTATTTCCATTATTGTATTCAAATATTCTTGCTTCCCCATTTGGGAATATTACAATGTATGCTTGCTTATGTGATGTTATATGTTAAACATACATGAGTAGTTCACGCTTGGTTACATGTTGCTTATACTTTTGTATGCTCTATGCTTGTGATGGTGTGTGGTCAAGCTGCATTGGTATGGTTATGCATTAGGTCATGTTGTGTATTTGGTATGGTTATACATCTATGACTAGACTCCAACTAGAATGATGTTTATGTGTTATTATACCATATCTTATAAGTTTATATGATGATTATGGTTATGTATATACATGTATTTCATTAATTGGTTGATCTTGCAGGATGTATATATCACAAATTCATATATGATCTTAAATGTTTGAACTTCATCTTATAAGAAGCAATATGATCTAATTCCCTCTCATGTAGTTTCAAGAACACATGTTAGCTGAGGTATTCATCAACCATTCAAATACTTATCAAATGATGAACAAGAGCCATAGCTAGAGCACATCCTAGAACCATGCTTATAATTATCATATAACCATAATATTAACCATGAAAATTCAAACATTAATTAAACATAATAACAACTAAAAGTCCTCATAGACCACAACAGGAAAATAAATCTTATTAACATATGAAAAATACAACCAATTTGGGGACTTCCATGTAACACCCGACCATATATTGAGCTAAACAAAATATTTCTCTCAGCCAATAACCCCCATGCCATATTCCAAGCATGAATGTGGGATTTAATGGGATAAACCAAAATATAATCAACCAAGGATGCTAGAGGTTAAACCATCTCCACCCTCAAGCTACTATGATCTCACCTAAACCTTCCTCGAGATCACAAAACCAAACCAATATTGGATGCTTCGAAATTTATTCACCATACCATAAGGAATTTACGTGTCTCCACCCAATTTTCATGGGATTCCTAGATAAAATAATCTCCACCCGCATCCCTTGGGATGTTCCTGAGACCACCACACCTGGTTCTAAAAGCTTCCAGAAATCCAAAGATTAACCAAGAATGAACTCCATCACACCATGGTTATCCAATAAATAGTAAGAGATGGTTGAAACCACTGTCAAACAAGGGAAACCCCATTCCAATGATATAAAATGGAAAAAACAAACAAATGCATGTACCATGCATTCATGTCCCAGAAAGAAAATGACACATGCAACCTGTTACCTGCAAGATCTTTGTGTTGAAGTTATTGATCCAAAATTCTCCTTGCTTTCCTTCACTTTCCTTTTTCTTATCCTTTTCTCTCCTTTGTGTTCTTTCTTACTTTCTGTTCTTGGATATCTCTCTCTCTCTCTAACACTATATTCAATCCAAAACTAAAAAAAGCTAAACATGGTTCTCCAAAGAATTTTTGTTATTGATGTCTCTTTTTTCTTCATTTTCCTTCATTTTTTCCTCAAATTTCCTTAGCATGCAATATGTCCTCGTTCACCTTTTCCAATTCCTTTGTCAATTTACATAGAAATAATAAACAAAAATTGATGCCCACCATAGTGATTTTCCCAACATTGAGCTTGGAATACATGTCCCATGACCTTGGTCTTATTTTTCCTTTATTATCCTTTACTACATCAAAACTTTAACCTGGGGTTGTAACAACTCATCCTTAATAACAGTATTGTGACATTGGAATGGTATAAAAATCTATCCAATGTTTCATTGTGACAAATATTATTACAATATGACACTACATTGAAATTTATTCAATGTTGCATTGCAACATTACAAAATCAGGATTCGATATTAGGATTTACAATATTAGGGTTTATAATATTGGATTCAATAGTAGAGTTTATAATATTGGGTTTAATGTTGTGTTTATAATATTAAATTTTATTCTATTGAGTTTAATGTTAAAATTTATAATATTGGGATTAATATTAAGGTTTAAATAGTCATTGAACAAAATTAGTCAAAAATTGTGAACCGCATAAATAGTCAAACATAGTCAATGATAGTAATAGTTAACCATTTTAATAGTCAAATTAATATTAGTAATCAAACATAGTCAACCTCATTATTCAAACATAGTCAAACAATTTGAACCTTTATAGTCAATTTTTAAATAGTTGATCATTCTTAAACTTGGTCAACTCTATGTCTACCATATCTAACAATACTTAACAATATTTAGCATTACTGTGATGTTGGAATGGTATATAAATATGTCCAACATTGAATTGTGGTAAAAATTGTTGCAATGTGATAATGGATTTGACAATCATTATCGTAATGTCACATTAGATTGCAATTTATTCAATGTTGAATTGCGACATTACAAAAATAGGGTTTAATATTAGGGTTTCTTCCATTGGGTTTGTAATATTGGGTTTAATATTACATTTTAGAATATTGGGCTTGTAATATTAAGGTTTTACATTAGGGTTTATAATATTGGGCTTAACAATGAATTTATAATACTAGGTTTAATATTACAATCTATAACATTAGGTTTCTGTTGACAGGAAGAAATGTCTGGCCAACAGTAAGGGATCTCCATGGTATAAAGTCCCAATTATACTCTAAACCATTTGTGATATGGGTCCCATCTGGGGTGTGGGTTTGACTACTGTTGGATATTCCTTTTCTCGGACACAAACGAGCCCTACAGACCTATGAACACACAATTATTCGAACAATATAAGAAAAATGGTTGATGAGTCTCAATGAACATAAAACACTACAAATAGCAAGGTGAGTTAAAGCATGTATCCAAAGAAAAATGTTGTTAGCAGCACATCATTAGGGTCATGCTTGTAAAATTTATTCAAACCACAAAAGAAATAGTTCTTTATGGTCAAAACCCCCTTCAATTCCTTAAGCATTTACAAAGATAAGATAATGTTAATAAAGAAGTTGCTAACATGTCTTAATTAAATAACCCCCTACCATTAACACATTAAGTGAGATGAAACATATAAATGATATAAGAAGAAAAATAGATCAGTTAATCATAAAAGATATTTGATACATGAGACAAAAATATTCAAAATGTTAACACATGAGTCCTCATAAGATCCAAGAGTGGAATCAAAACATTTGTTTGTATTCGTTCTCAGAAATATGTATTCAATGCTATACAATTCTCTTTTCTCCTTTGGAGTCCCAAAAAAAATATCTTTTACAATTCCTCGAAGGGAGTATTTATAGAACAAAATCGACCCTTGGGTGTTCTCGACTCTTTACATTCCCGATTGTTGACATACTCTACAACCTGAGAGACATTTGCGACTTGCAACCCTAGCTGCTAATGCAACCTGCAACCCTTTGTTTGTTGCGACCTACGACTTCCTTCCTTTTGTGGCCTGCAAATTGTGCCTTTTCCTTGGTCAAGGAAGCAACTGTGTGATTGCGAGGTCCAGTACATCTACTTGTAGCTGATCTTTGAGGTGATTTTTCCATGCTAGATAATCTGTAGCAACCGGAGTTACCTGAGGAATATCTTCTTTCGGTCTATGGAAGAATTCAAGAGCATCTGGGATCAAGGTGTGCCTTCTCACTACGATGTGATATGATAGCGAAGCTAGCTTAGTGTAGATTCAAACCGGAGTGACGATGAATTGAATGAGGTTTTCCTGTGAGGCCGAAAGATCCTGAGAGGCAGCTACTTGCTTCATGGGTTGCAGGAATGTTTGAATGTCTTGAGAAAACTCTTCTCTCGTTTTCTATGTTTCCAATGCACCCAGAGAGGGAATGTGGTGGGTTTCGGCCATTGAATCGATTCCACTGATCAGAGGCTCATATGCAAACATCACTTTCTCCAGATCCTTGACTAGATTATCTTTGGACTGTATCTGAACCTTGTCATTCCGGGTGCAGGCCCAGTCCTTCCTCGGTAGAGTGTTAGGAGCCTGTAGGTATATGCTTAACCATTCTAGCATATTATCCAAAGCAGTGGAGGCCTCCTTTAGCTGTGCATTCCTCCTTTTGGTTTCCACTTGTTCTTTTAGAAATGGAGTGACTGTATGTTTTATCGTGAACATCTCTTCGTAAACTTATTTCATGGTGGCTTCCAGAGTGCCTAACTCCCTTTGAATGGTGAGTGGAAATTCGTTGGCTTCGGTGGCTGTGAAATGTAGCCTCTGAATTTCTTCCTCTAACCCTCTCTTATCTTGTTCTGCCTCGGTTGCTTTATGCTCAGAAATTTGTAGCTTGTTTTGTAAAGAGAGAATGTCTCTGCTCATCTTGCTAACGTTTTCCTCTGTGGCTGCTGCAACGGTGTCCCAGTTGATGCAATCATAATTGGATTTCTCCTAGTATCCAAGACTATGTCCTTTTCTGTTGTGGCTACAAGAGGTGTGGCAAGGTTCCGCGCTAGAGATATTCTATTTTCTTGCCTAATCTTGTGCGTGAACTGGTCATAGGTTAGCCTTGTCAGATCCAAGACTTCATCTTCTTGTTCCTTGGAGGTGCCAAGTTTCGAGAGAGTAAAGCACACACTTGTCGTAGAGGTTGTTTGAGGCACCTCGATGTGTGGTAGCTCTGTCTGTTTCCCTATTTTTGGAGGAGGTTTCTTGCTACCCTCTGCTTCCTGGGAAGAATCTTCCTGCGATTTCTGACTTTCTACCTCCTTCCTCTTTTCCTAAGCTTCTACTTTATCATGTTTTTCTTTTTAACTGGCGCTCATCCTTTACCTTGTCCTGCTCTTCCTTTAGCTTGCGCTCCACCTCTGCCTTGTCCTGCTCTTCCTTTAGCTTGCGCTTAGCCTCTACATTATCCTTCTCTTCCTTTAGCTTGCGCTCAGCCTCTTTCCATTCTTCCTCTTCTTTCCTCTTTTGTTCCTCCTCCACCTTTTTCCTACAGGATTCTTCTAACTGCTTCTTCTTCTGCTCTTCCCTTAGTTGTTTCTTTTTCTTATCCCCCTCCTTCTGTTGTGCTAGGTCATCTTAAGTCCTTTTGATTTCCTCTTCTTTCACCTTCTTCTCGACTTCTTGTTGTGCCATAGCCTCTTTGTCTCTTCATTCCTATTTTTGTTTAGAGAGACTGCTGCCCGTATCAGTTTTTGGTTTATTGGCTTTGGAAGACGAGGCTCCTCCTAGCATGTTGATTCTTTCCTCTACGATTCGATCATCTTTTTCCCCTTGATCAGTTGATTATTCTAGCGCAGCCTCCCTGCCCTTGTTGTACCAGTTCTTGATTCTGTCTTCGGCAGGGCATTCCGTGTGCTGGAAACTCCATTTGAATTTGGCTCGTTTACAATGTGCGGGGATGACTCTTTCAAGATAATATGTTTGGTGTGATACCGGTGGAAAATGAAAACCCCTGGTTTCCTTAGCCTCTTCTTCTACTTCAATGAAATATCTGACCGTGTAGGTGCCGATAGTAAGTGGGAGAGTCTGCCATGGTTTTTTCTTGCCCTTGGTGAGAACCTTGGAAAACTCGCTCATCATCTGGTAGCACACTTCTTGCAAGAGAAATTTATCAGTGATGAACTGAGGTAGCACATGGGGTGCCTTGTATGACCCGAAGACCCTGATGAAAGTACTATCTGTAACGGGAAACTAGTGGGCCACTTGGGTTATTGTCTCCATGGCTCACCTGGACATGCACGGGGCATCGTTGCCAAATATCTTTCCGTAGATCATGGGGATGAAGTTGTGTAAGATTGACTCTATATATTTTTTATAATTGGAGGCCTAGAACACCTGTAACTCCTTATGAATTGGTCTGCCACACTTCGCATCCCATTTTTGTGCCCATCCTTCAAAATGACACCTTGCGCATACTGCGTCGAAAAGGTAAGAAGCCATGTAAAACTCAGATGCGCATCCTTCTTTCGGTGCTTGTGCTACATCTATGTTTGACTTGAGGGCTGCTATTATGAGTTTGGCCCAGTTGAAACGGGTACCATATGTAGTGACGGTGTATATGAGGGGGATCTAAGCACCATTGAACATAGTGGCATCTAGTCGGCCATACATCCTGCACAACATAGCCACCACCAGATTGTACACTTTCTTTAGACCCTCTATCTTATATTCCTGACCTTTCTAAAACCTGAACTTTTCAGGGTCCTCCCACCACCCCTTCAAATTTTCTGCTATAGGTACTGCATGAGTGGCTACCCAAACAGTGTTTAAATTTTGTTCTCGGGTGGGGAGTGCACAGTATACTTCCGCATATTGCCCCCTTAGGTTAGCGAATGTTTTCCCTGAGTGATCGCAAATCACCCACATCCTGGAGTTGACCTTTTGGTGGGATCCATTCAACAATATCTGCACATGGAAATATAGGTGGATGGGCGCCTGCATAGTGGAGTTTGGACCTTTTTACCTGGATGTACACCTGTTGGTCTGGAAGATCTTTTGGGAACTCAGGCTTTGTGAACTCCTGATATACCTGGTACCAACTAATTTTTTCTCCTCTTCTAAGCACACAGGTGGTGTCTCCATAGATGGGGGGCAGGGAAGGAGGCAAGCCTTCTTTTCAGATTTCCACTTCTGGGCTCTTGTTTGTCTTTCGCACTGTTGGGGGCCCCATGTCGCTAGAGGCCGACAAAATGGACACACACTCGAGCTCACCTTTGATGTTCCCTGTAATATTCATAAAACAGTCCCATGATAAGATGGATGTCATAATTATAAATATTTAGGTTGCTGCTACCTTTGCTAAAAATTATCTAAGGAAATGGATGGACCTATGACTTGGCGACCTTGCGACCAGGTTGCTAGGTCACTCGGTCACACTAATGTGAACTTTCAAGGAACTGCGACTGCGTGACTTGGTGACCTGCGACTAGATCACTGGGTCGCTAGGTCACGTCCATGCGAACTCTCAAAGAAACACGACTTAGCGACTTGCGACTAGGTCATAAGGTCATTAAGTCGTTGGGTCATGGAGTGCGCTGATGTTAGGTGGTGAGAAACTTGGTGACTTCGTGACTCAGTGACCAGGTCGCGTGGTTGCGGGGTTTCATAGTCGCAAAGTCGCGGAGTCACGCTAGGGACTTCTTATGTGTTATGCGATGATTAAGGACTGTGGGGTAAAAAGGTTAAATAACGCACATATAAATCATAAAAACACATCTGGGCCTTGAGGCTTTCCCTCGGTGAGTTTGGTGTTTGAGACAGATATTGGAGAATGATGGCTTCAGAGAAATAGAAAAAAGGTTCATGTCATGAGGGGGGAAGGTAGATCTTGGACAGGGTTATCGGGGAGCTTGAACGAGGGCAAGGCAGGCATAAATAGGCCCAGGGCAAGGGTAGGATTGGAAAAAATTAATCTAAAAGGAAAAAAATAGGAGGATTAGGCAACTTACCTGGGACAAACACACTCTAGATAGCTTTATAGAGGTGTTACTTGGTTCGTCGCATAGGTCGAATGTGACCTACATGACCCTTTTATTTATAAAGGGGTCGCATGTGCGGCCAATTAATGAGGTTCACAAGTCGCAAATTAAAACTGGTTGAAGTTTTGTGTGACCTCGCGACCTTGTGACTTCGTGACCTGCAAGTTGCGGGGTCATAAAGTCGCACAGTCCCAATTCTTAAGTTTCAGATCCATATGCGACGTCGCGACCTTGGGGGTCGCAAGGTTGCAAGGTAGAAAATTTTGGATTTAATGAGATTTGCGACTCTGCTACTAGAAATTAAAAAAAACTAGATCAGGATCAAACTCCATCTTTACCGAAAGATCAGGGGCTCAGAAATTTTAAATGGGGAAAAATTTTGGAGGGTGTTGTAGCGGCTACAACAAATAGCGATTCACTGGTAGGAACCAGAATCTCTGCCAGTGCATCATATTGAGGGGGGCAAGGGGGATTAGAATGCTATTCCTTTCACCTCATGGGTCCCACTACTTTCATCCTTCAACCTTGCACATTTACTTCACCTATTTGCATAGCTCAGGGTGTTGGTTCATCGTGCTTTCATTTCTGGAGATCGGACAAAAATAGTTGGGACAACTTCAAAGATTTCTGGGATCCGATATATTTTTGTGTTCCTTGTTTTGTTTCTCCACTTCCTGTGAACCTAGAGGTCCCAACAAAGTCACTGCCTAGGAGTCACAGACGTTCCTCCGCTGCCAGCGAGCCTGGTCATCACCTCGGTGGAGTCATCGCATTGCCTCTCTATGCAGGAAGCCTTTCTCAATCCTTTTCCCTGTATTTTATGTGCTAATAGCACTTATTTGAATGTGCTCAAGGCACTTATTTTGATTATGTTCAAGGTAGTTATTTGAAGGTGAAAAGTATTGCCTGGGCAGATGAGGGATCCTGACTTATTTTGCTTGCAAGAGAGGTTGCTCCTGGTATATACAAGGACCTTTGATTTTTCTCAGATATCCATTCCTCATTTGAGGTTTTCCCTATTCCCTTTTCGTCTAGCAACTGACTTCACCGAAGCTTCCTCTTGTATAGCAGTCCCTTGAGCCAGCATACTAGGTGAACTAACCATGCTTGGTTTCTAGGATTTGGTCATGTTTTCCCCACTGGGTGCCTATCACAAGCCATGTTGTGCCGCTTGGCATTCTAGGAGCGATTTTTCACCATCATAGATTCTTGCATAGCATTGCAATTGAGGAACTACTGCGTACATCCTTCAATTTGAAGTGCTAAAGGGAATGGATTTCTGAGAGCTTGATCGAAGAAAGCCACTTATTGAAAAACATCAAACAACGAAAACAAGAGCAAAGAAAATAAAAAATATGGTATAGGGTAAGGTGACGGCCCCTTGGGGCTGTCAGGTGAAGTAATGCTTAAGGTCGTGCTCATTTACCGGGAGGACCTCAATCCTCCCTTCAAGAGTCTGTAGCTTGTAAGTGTGGGGGCCTACCTTTTTGTTGATTTGGAAGGGACCTATCCATAGGGCTTGGAATTTGGAGTGTTTCCCTTTATCTTTGTGTGATTTTTTCCATTTGAGGATAAGGTCGCCCACTTCAAAAACCTCATTTCTGGTGGACTTCTTATCAAACCATCGTTTTATCCGACTCTGGTGGATGGTGAATTTTTCCCAGGCTTTTAGCCTTTCCTCCTCTAGTTTCAACAATGTGTCTATTCGGGCCTGTAAGGCAGGGCAAGGGGTGCCATGAGCTTCTTGTGATAATTGAAGGGTTGGGAGAGACAAGTTGGGAGAAAGGATTGCTTCTTTGACGTACACAAGGAAAAATGGGGAAGTGCCTATGGATGGTTTGGGTGTGACTCGGTCGGCCCAGAGGGAATTATGGAGTGAGTTATTCTAGTTTCATTTTTGGGACAACAGAGTCTTCTTGATGATGAAGATGAGATTCTTATTGGTTGACTTGGCTAACCCATTTCTTTGGGGGTAATAGTTGGTGGAGTGTTTGAGCACTATACCATTTTCTAGAGAAAAGTCATATAATTTTACCAATGAAAAATAAGTTGTGTTATCAAAAAAATGGAGGTTGGAATGCCAAACCTAGTCATGATGTGCTGAGTGATGAAAGCCATTACCTCTTGATAATTGATTTGATGCAATGGTATTGCTTCAAACCACCTTGTGAATTATTCCATGGCCATGAGGATGTATCTATGTTGCTTGGAAGAGTGTGGAAAAAATTCCCCGATAAAGTCGATTCCCCACTAGTTAAAAGGTTCTTCCACCGTGGCGGACTACAATGGGGCGGATGGTCGTGTTTCCATGTTGGCGAATTTTTGACATTAGAGGAATTTCCGAACATAATCGTGTGCATATTTGAATAGAGTGGGCCAATAGAAACCGGCACGCATGATAATGTGAGAGGTGGTGTCCCCTACATAGTGTCCATTGGCCAAACCATCATGAAGTTCTATCAAGACCTTATGTGCCTCATCATGTTCCAAACAGCGTAGCAGAACCCCACTGTGGTGCTTGCAGAACAACTTACCTTGCACCAGCTAATAGGACGCAGCTTTCAGTCTTGTTGCACGTTTTTGTTGGGCGGTTAAAGTGGGGTCCATGATACCGTGGCTCAGATATTGCTGAAGATTGATGTACCATGAGGAGGTCTTCTGCCGAGGTATATTATCATTTTGATACATGTCGATTTCGTGGTCCCAACACTCCTCTTCGTTGCCTCACGGGTTTGAAGTTTCCATAGCCATTCGGCATAGCCCTTGGCCCTTGACAATGTGTGCTGGCTTGAATTCCAGTTTATACTCTTGAAGGCGCCTCATCCAGTTTCCTCATCTCTCACCTAGCTCCTGCTGCACGAAAAGTAAGTGAACTGCTGGGTGAGTTACGAACACTGTGACGTGATTCTTCAAAATATATGGCCTGAAGTGTTTGACTGCTTTATACACCGCGTAGGTCTGCTTATCAATCTCTGGATAATTGAACTGATCGACACCTTGCAAACCTGCACTCATGAAGGATATGGGCCGCTCATCATTGCTAGCATCTTTCTAACTGAGGATGGCCATGACAGGTGAGTCTCAGGTGTAGGTGTACAAGATAAAGCCTTTGGTGAAATCCGGGCTATGAAGAGCAGGTGCTTCTACGATGACCCGCTTGACGTTATTGCACGCTTCTTTCTCGGAAGAATTCCATTTGAATCTTGCATTCTTCTTGATCATACCTTGCAGAGGTTTGACTACTTGGGCGAAGCCTGATATAAATTTTCGCACAAAGTTTATTTTCCCGAGGAAACACTACATGGCCTTCTTGCCACTTGGGGGGGGAATCTGGGCGATGACTTTTGTGCGTTCTAGATCAACTACTATACCATCTTGGGTTATGATGTGTCCTAACATATTTCCTTCAGAGATGGTGAAAACACTTTTCTTTGGATTGAGTGAGATCCCGTATTTTCGACACCTTTCAAAAATGTGCTTGAGGTGGTGTAAATGGTCACACTTACACTTTGAAAATATGGTGACGTCGTTAAGGTATACTACCACGCTTTGCCCCATTAGGCCCCAGAAAGCATTTTCCATGGCTCTCTGGAAGGTTGCCCCAACATTGATCAGGCCAAAAGACATGCGTCTGTACGTGAACGTACCCTATTTAGTTCTAAAAGTGGTTTTCAATCGGTCAGGCTCAGCCAGTAGTACTTAGTTGTAACTTGAAAAACCATCTAATAACGAGAACATTTCCAACTTCGATACTTCCTGAAGGATCTACTCCATAGGGGCCACTAGCTAGTTGTCTTTTTCCGAAGCTCTGCTCAAATTTTGGTAGTGCACGCATAAACGAATTTCACCAGATTGTTTACGCATTAACACCAAATTTGACACCCAGGTTAAGTGTCGGACTTCGAATATTATACGCGCGTCCAAGAGTTTCTTCAATTCCTTTTGGATCATCAGATCCAAAGTAGAGTGTACCTTTCTCAGCTTCTGTTGGAATGGTTTCACTCCTTCTTTCATGGGTATCACATGCTATATTATTCGCGTGTCATAAGTTCGCAGCTCATCATATTTCCAAGCGAAAACATCTTGGTACTTCTTGAATAACTCAATGAAGGATTGCCTTTCCTAAGGAGTGAATTCAATACTGAGGTTGATGAATTTAGGTTACTTCTCCATCTTGAGGTTTAGCTATTGGTTCGCCAAAGTGGAACTCAGCACCTTCGTGTTGGGAGGTCCGCAAAAACGGTTCTGTAAATCAAACAACTTTTCAAGCGACATGATCCCTTTGGGTATGGGATTTCTTTTATGATCCTCTTGTTACCTTTTCACGGCGTGATCATGATCCTCTTCTTCTATTACTACGTCCTTGAATACATTCATATTGAGTATGAAATCTAGTACCCGCTGATCATTATTAAAAATGCGCAGATTAGTGACATTGTCTAGTACAGATGGCTTGTAAACAATTTCAATATAAAACTCATCTCTTAGTGGGGTGAACCTAGCAGCAGCATTTGCAGGTGTATCAGCTACTGCATTTTTCATTTTAAGTATGGATTTAATACCAAAATCATCAAAAGTGGAAATTAAACGCCATACCTCTTGCTAGTAACCTTTCAAATGCGGAGATAAGCAATGGATGGTGTTACGTGCTTGACGAGTGATAATATCGGAGTCTCCAATTACCTTTAAACAACTGACTTTTAGATCTATGCCTTTCTTGAGCCCGAGAATCAATGCTTCATACTCGGTTGTATTATTTGTGCACTGGAACTCTAGCCAACAGGAGATTAGAAACTTTTTCTTATGTGGGTCCAACAAAACACAACCTGCGCTGGCCCCATCATTGGTTTTGGAACCGTTGTAGTACAAGGTCCAAACCTCATCTTCTGATTTCACAAGGCTATCTGAGCACATAGGAGACGTATTCAGGGCATTAGCTTCTAGCGGTTCTTTTTTTGAGGCAGAGTGGTTGTCAATGACCAACAAAAGTTCTGACTGGACGTCTTGAGTGATCGGAAATTGGGGGGCTTGGTAGCACCCAAAAATGGATTCTAAGAAACACATGATGAGTTCTTCTTGTGAAAAACTGACTGGTTCATTAGTTGCATCCAGGTCACTCATCATGTCTTTCATTTAAGGTTCGATTTCGACCTGGATTTTATTGTTCCTACCCTTGTATGGGAGCCACAGGTGGGACCAGTTAGTGGCCAAGTATCCTTGCAGCTTGCTAGACTAGTATCGGCTCAAGAGAAGACCATAGGCTTTAGTGATGTCCACAATCACTATGTATATGCACTGATGCACCCTAGAATTAGAGGAAATTATATGATGATGTTATTCATCTCACCCATGGCGGGAACCTGGGATGTATCAAGCTGAATGATCCTAGCATCAGTTTTATCATGGTGGATGTTTAACTTCTTGCATATAAACAAGGGCATAACATTTGTGGATGCACCAGAATCGATGAGGAAATTGTGGACATTGAATTTGAAGATCTCAAAAGATAGGATGAAAGGGGGTGTGGATCCCCTAGAGTTTGCATTAACGACATTCATGATAGACTAGGGACTTGCAGTAGCTTGGGCAGATATGGTACTCACGGGTTTGGACATTGGTGGGTTGGCAAACGCTTTGAGAATAAGATTTCTTTGATTAGCAATGTGAGCGAGTTCATAGAGGGAAATGTTGGCCATAATTTTCTTCATATCTTCGATAATGTTATACCTAGAATCTGGGTGTGAGATAGGTTCAGCGGAGGCTTTCAGAGAACCTGATGATGATCTAGCCTGTGGGTTTACTCGGGCATTGGTTGGGCTAGATTTTTCAGGAGTTACGGTTTGGTTCTCTTTGTTTGGTGGCAGGAATTTACTTAAGAAAGCTTTTCTCTTTTCTTCAAAGGACTGTTCCGGGACCAGGCCTTTGTTCCTAAAGCTATAATTTCAAGGGGGTTGGATTGAGGGTCGTCAGCCAAGTTTATTTTTGTTGTGGAAGGGGGGCTTTCCCCGCGGACTACCTCGAAGGCAAGGACAGTGGATCCCATATCCTCATATGGGGGAGAGGTTTCCACGTCATGTGAAATAGCCTCCTCTTCTAAATCCCCCATGGCCTGGTCTTCTAAGAGTTGATTTACCATGGCGGTCATGTTGTTGATCCACTAGGGACAATTCTTCTCCGAGTGGGAGCCTTGATGGAAGGAGCAGAAATTATCTTTTTTGATTTCTTCCATGTTGAGGCTGGAATTTGGGTTTGATGGAGGCTGGCTGAAAGCGAGATTATTCTTCCTAAAGAAGGGTTTATGCATTTTGGTACCTGATATGGAGTCATTTTTCTTTCTCTTGAGATCGGAGACTTCGTTTGTTAACAGCTTGAGAGACTTTATGATACTTTCAAAATCAAAGGGTTCTTAATCTTTTTCCCCGAGCTTATGATTTGAGGATTGGGTTCTTTCGTAGCCGGCTTTGGGTCATCTCGACCATCATGATCAATGGCTCCTATGGATAGCATGTCCTTTTCAACCGTAAGGGCGATGGTGTAATTTTCTGCTAGGGTAGCTCTGGCCTCATGTTTTACGAACACGAAAATATCTCGAGGGAGATCCCTTGTGTAGTAATCAATAGTGATGGAATCATATAAGGCCATGTTTGGAGGGAATTTGTTCAATATAGTAGTGAATCGTTGATTAAATTCTTTGAATTTCTCCTTCTTCTTGCATTTGAAAGTACTAAGCTTTGTAAGGAGCATGGAAGGGTCTTGTCTTCTGAAAACTTTTGGAGGAAGGTACGGTGAAATTGCTCCCAGGAAGAAATGGAAGAAACAGGGAGGGAATGGTACCATGTAGCAGCCTTATTTTCTAAGGTATGAGGAAATAGTTGGCATGCTACATCATCAAACTACACTCTCATCATTTTCAAGGCCAAGTAGAAGTTGCTTATGTGATCTTCAGCCATCATACCCTTCTCGGGGTCAAACTTAGGGAGGTGCTTCTCAGGGTGTCGGGGCATGCCATGGAGGGGACCGTGGAGGCATAGGGGAGATTGTGTCATCCAAGCCAGCGGCTACACACACCTAGATTTTTGGTGGCATGGTGTGTAGATATGTCCCATTTCATTCTCGGAATCACTCCCCATGCCAGACCCGGAGGCTTCAGCCTCATGGTGAGAGTGCATGTCATGATTTCGCCTGAGGTCTCCTGTGTTGGGGTTCTCATGTTTTGGAAAGGTTGGAAATACCAAAAGATGAGACAACATCAAACCACTTTCATACCTCAGGATCTATCCCTCTTGGGTCCAGAGAGGGATCTCTCTAAGATATATCAAAGGTATATGACTTTGAAGTTCAAAGGTTAAGATATTAGGCTAGTTGTAGGCACAGGGTTTGTTTGGTTGCTGGTTATCAGGAAAGAAGGGTTCAATGTAAGGAAAATATGAGCAAAGAGGATTTAGGCAGAGGTGAAGTGTTCCAGGGAGTATTCAAAACCATTGGGAAATGGAGTCAGGAAAGGATTTTCTTGCTAATCAATATGCAGGCTTTCAATTGGGCTAGTCATCTAAAACATTGGATCTTAAAGATGATAATGTGGTATGGGATGGTAGGAGGAGGAAAATTGAAGGTTTAGAACACAAACTTAAATACCTGAGATCATAGAGAGAATTTGAAATCTCAATTCTTCGGTGTCCAACTTGAGGGATCTTAGAAAGGCCAGCCGGTTGCACAAGGATCCTGGTGGACAGGGTTAACTCTAATCCACAGTGTTCCCAAATCTTCTAGCTAAATCCTAACAAGAACACCTAAGAATAGATTCAGTTAATTCATACATCAGAGAGCAGGTAATAACATCCACCACACTAGTTAAATTAACTGAAATCAATTCTTAGATAGCACATTTAGTAGAAAGCATTGAAGGAGAGGAGAGAAAAAACATAGGGTACCGAACAAGGGTAAATCCTATGCCAATATTCTGATGCAAGCCAGTAGAAACGAAATGAAATGAATTAAAACACAGAGATAGGAAAACATCACCGCTACTTTAGATCAGGATCCAAAGAAATGTGCTTGTCATATTAAAAAGCAACACCAGTCAAGTACAAAATTGCTAATAGCTGGATATTTAGTCTGAAAACATTTTCCTCAGCCTATCTTACAACTTTACACAGAGACTATGTCTCGAAAGAAACAACTTGCAATTCACTGATAACTCATCAACCACCATTACAATGAGTTCTTTCATGAATTTATAGCTCAAGTGGAGTAGAGAAAGTAGGTGAAAACTAAATGCAGTCATTAAAGCTCTAGAAAGGAAGAGGGTCGAGGCCCATTCTATTTAAATTCTGTGAATTTACCCATGGCACTCTTTGGGTGAAAGAGTGGTCTTCTCCAGACTTCCATTTACTCCGGGCACGTCTCTGATGTACTCTGCTACAGCCCTCTGTAGTACTTCTGGTGAATAAACAAAAATAAATCAATGATTCAAGTCTGCCATGCTATGTAACTAATGCTTCTGATAGCATAGGATTGTTGTCAGGGTGGGAAATTCTCTAGGAACACGGTATAGAATAAAATCTGCATGGGCACTCTGTCCTTTATGGGGAAAACATTCTACTGATGTGAAAACCATGATATACATAAATTGCTGCGTGTTGTACCCTTTGTGTGTTCCATGACGTTTTCGATCTGGTGCTTTGATGGCTCTGGGAAGGTTTTGCAGAGTTTAACCCTGCTCTTTAAATGGCGATCATATCAATCACCTTCCTAAGCTTTTCTTCATTATCTCAAACTCTGCACACGGTCCTTAATGCATTTTGGGCCGCTGTAATAAAGACTATGTAATCATGGCAGCTTTCCCCTATGATAACCCTGCAAAACATGAAAACTTGTTAAGAAAACCATGCATGGGGGTGCTGGATGCAATGGGGACGATGAGAGTGGTCGTGCAGATTGGTGAGATGGTGGAATAGTGCAGGATTCTAGTGGAAAATGCAGCATAACAGTGGAACATGGTCTGGTGAACATGGGCAGAGCGCAGCCAATTTTCAATGCCAAATATTTGAAATTGACCATTGAATGGAATATATGAAGGGATGGGCGACATGCGACAAAAAACATGTGGACAGATGACGTGGCGGTACGGGGTTAATGGCGGGCATGCATTAAATATAGACCGTCTAGTCGCAGGGGGATATCGACGGATGAAAATGCGTCGGGGGGCGATGGACAGTGGGCCAGGGGTACGGATGCCTTAGGTTATCTTCTGCACATCTTCGGGGTGCAATGAAAGTTGGATGGAGGGCTACAGATCGGACGGTTGACATGGATATCGTGCTGTGTTTTCTGTTGAACGATAACGCGCGATGAGTGGGAATTTTTGAAACAGTGCCGCTGCCACGCGTCGTTTAATGAGTGGAATCGCTGCGAAATAAGAAAAACCGCCAGCCCTCCTAAGGCGGTGTGATGTAAACTGGTGGTTTCTAAATAGTGCGTGGGTGTGGGTGCCACTGGGGCGGAGGAAAAATGGACCGTTGATCTGCAGACTGAATGGACGGTTCAGATGTGATCGGGCGGCAAACAGAGTGGGCTACAGGTGCTGCGTTGCTTTGTGAAGACCGTTAGATCTAAACAGATCGACGGCTAATATGGCATCTGATATCCACCTGTGACAAGCACCTTTCGCCTTGGCACCTGGTTCCTGCGCTAGGTCACGTCGTGAAAGAAGTACAGGGGACTCGTCGGAAGGGGCTAAGGCCCAATAGACATGAAAATATGGTTATTTGGCCCATTTTAGTGCATTTTCGGGGCCGGGAAAAGGTAACGATAGAGGAGAAATAGGGGAATAAGACCAAAACAGGGGTGAATGTAGAATTTAAAGGGGATTTTGGGAGGATTTAGAGGGACTAAGGGAGGAATTCTGCAGGGGTACAAGGGTAAATGTAGGCTTTTTGGAGAACAATTTTTACAACCAATGGGGCCTTATAAAGGGAGTCAGCAGAGGAAATTTCATCACAGGAAAAAGGCACAGGAGACTTCAAGGATGATGTCTCTTCAGGGGAGATGCATTCCTTGGAGGCTCAAAAACAATTTAGCCCCTTACTTTTCTTGTCAAAAAATTTATAGGGGGCTAACAGTGGCTCCACATGGGGATGGCTTCTTCTTGAAGGAGTCAAGAATTTAGAAAATAGATCTTTGGAGTAGGCCAGATGCCTTGCTGCTTGAGCCATCTTTCTTCTTCGATTTTCAGCTGCCACAATTATGAAGACATCAATTTAGAAGAAACATTCCCAAAAATCTACCTACCCATCCTACAATCCTAACATTTTTTCTTCTTCTAGGGTGCATTTGGACTAGTAGACCCTTTACATCATTTTTATTTTTTACAAACAAGAAAATAAACCTATTCTATTTCTACCCTTATTTCTCCATGAGACCAGATTAAACTGTTGGCCTCATATGTTTCTCTACCTATTCTAACATCTGCTGGGATTAAACTCTCCAGCAGATTTCTTCTCTATATTCTACAACAGAAATTTAAAAACAGTCAACCTAGGATTAGATAGTCTAGTTTGTTGTGGGTCCAAGGCATAAACGATAGTTGCACATGGACAGAAACCTGCAGAAAACTGAAAAAAAAACTTTGAAGGCTTGGAATTTGAAGTTTGAAGCATCCTTCTTTCTTAGTGACTCAAGTTTTGAGCTTGTTAGAGTCTCTTTTTTTTTTTTCTTCTTCTTCTTTGCTGGTCCAGGTTTTGGGCATGTTTGAACCAGCTATCTTTGCTTTCTTTGGCTCAGGTTTTGATCATATTAGAGCCAATATTTTTCACTTCAGAGGTTCATGTTTTGAGCATCTCTGAACCTCTCCTTCCTCTTTGTTTTTTGAAATTTTTTTTTTTTTTTTTTTTGGAACATTTTCTCTTTTTCTTGAAAACAAACACTGTAATGGTATGTACAATGGAAATGGAAACTGGAAATTGGAAATCAGCAGAATTAATGTTTGAGCATCCTACCATTGACAGGACCCCCAAACAGCTCTGTACCATCTAACTGCTATAGAAAAAAGGCATTTGGACCCAGAGTGGCCTGGATGATGTAGGGACCTTGCCACAAACTATCAAACTTGTCGTGCTTTCCTTTGTCCTCTCTCCTTGAGTCCCACTTCAGAACTTTATCTCCAAATTTGAAATCAGAGGCCTTAGTTATTTTGTCAAATAACTTCTTTATATTTTCCTGAACCTTCACAGCTCTGTTATAGACCTCTTCCCTTGTTTGTTGGAGATGAATTGTCTGTTTTATTCTCCTCACCATGCTATCTTCTTCTGTTTGTGTCTCTTGAACAAGTTTTATCACTGGTATTCCAAGGCTGGTGGGAAACAATGCTTCTGTCCCATAGACAAGCTGATATGGTGACATGCCAAAGGATTTCTTTTTTGTAAGCCTATCAACCCACAGGGCATGCACTAACTTGTTATGCCATGACTTTTTGTTCTCTTCCAGCAGCTTCTTGATGATGGTCACCAGGCTCTTGTTTGATGATTCAGCTAATCCATTACCTTGAGGGTAATAGGCAGTTGAATGACTGAGTGCTATTTGATACCTGTGACAAAAAGCAACCATTTTCTTGGATCCGAAAGCAGCAGCATTATCAGTGATTATTTTCCTTGGGCAACCAAACCAAGAGAGGATATGACCTTCTAGGAAACTAATGATGACTGAATCTGTGGCATTCCTAGTAGGTATGGCCTCTATCCAATTAGTGAAGTATTCTGTGGCTGTTAGGATCCATTTGTGTTTTGCAGAAGAAGCAGGGTGAATTTCTCCTATGAAATCTAGGCCCCATTGCTAAAGGGACCTTCAACAGTGATGGGTTGTAGAGGTAAGGGGAGGAGTTTTCTTTTTCCTTCAAAAATATGACATTTGTGGCAATCAATTATCATTTTATGGATATCATTGAAGAGTGTAGGCCAATAGTAGCCAGCTCTGAGTATTTGGTTTGCAGTAGCCTTCCAGCTCAGGTGGCCTCCACACTCTCCTGCATGGAATTCTTGTTTAATCCTCTCTGCCTCATTTTCAGGCAAACATTTAAGCAATAGGCCATTTGGATTCTTCCCGGTCTCATGATTATTCATTGTAATACATGGCAGCTTGGCACTTGGTTAGAATCCTTGGTCTTTGACAATTTAGGAGGGGAATGAAGGTGTAAGCACATACGAATGTCGAATACCGAGGAGAGCTCTTTGGGCTTTCTCTCCTCCAACGGTGGGATCGGGTAATCCTGTTGCTCACCCAAAGGCATATACCATGTTAATGTCGAGGGCTTGTAGATTTGGTCCCGATAATTAGTTGAAATAGGCCACGACCTTTTATTAGAATCCTCATGAGGTGGGGTTTAATCTCAAGGTAATATTCTAAAATCAATCATTTTCCCCTCTTCCCATCGGTCCTGGGACAAGATGTCTTTAACCACTATGTGGCACATAGGCTATGGTGGAATGCGGTATGTACACTAAGTCATAAATTTATCCAGCGCGGCATTTTTTTCCATTATGTTGTATTTCAAGGGTGCATCCCTGAGTGCTTTGCTGAAGAAAGAAATGGGCTGTTCCATTCCCTCTGGATTTTTCTGCAGTAGAACTGCAACTATTGTATGCTTGGAGGAAAATGAAAAAATCAGGAAATATTTTGAGAAATCTGGGCTGATTAGGACAGGAGCTTGGGTCAGTGCAAGTTTAACTGATTCAAAAGATTTCTTAGCTTCAACAGTCCACTTAACTCCTACACCTTTCTTCATCATGTTAGTCATATTTCTAAGGTGTTCAGCTAAGTTGGAAATAAATCTCCTTAGGAAGTTGATTTTCCCAATGAAGGATTGTAACTCTTTGATATTCCTCGGGTGTGTGATTTGTAGTATTCCCTAAACTCTTTGTGGGTCTATCCTAATCCCCTTCTCAGATATGATATGGCCAAGAAGTTTTCCTTCTTGCAGCCCAAATACAGTCTTTTTAGGATTCAGTGACAGACCAAACCTTCTACATTTTTCAAACACTCTTCTCAGGTGTTCTAGGTGTTCTTCCTCAGTCTTGGAATAAACTGTTATGTCATCCAGATAGATGACAATGAAGTGTCCTATTTCATCTAAAAAAGCTATGTCCATTGCTCTTTGGAAGGTTGCACTAGCGTTCATCAATCCAAAGGGAATTTTAACATACATAAAGTTGCCCCATGGAATGGTAAAGGTTGTCTTGAGTTGGTATTCTGGGATTACTAAGACTTGGTTGTAACCTAAAAAACCATCTAGCAGGGAGATCCTTTTTGAGCCTACTACCCTCTGAAGAATATGTTCCATTTTTGGCGAAGGGTAATTGTCTTTGAGTGAGGCCTACTGTTGGATTCTAGAAATCTATTGCCACCGGCTTTGATCTCCCTTTGTTTCTTTCTCTTGTTACTAGGTTGTTTTGAGACCCAATGGAAATCCTCATTTCAGACTTCTTCTACCACCTCTTTCTGTTTAATCTCCTTTTCAAGCTGCAGGCAGATTGTGGAAGTTCGTTGAGTCCTTTGAAGTTTTTCTTTGAAGGTTGATTCTCTTTGAAAGGTATTTTGTTGTCGATGTTTGTGTCATAGGCCCTAGTCCTCGTAACTCCGAGCAAACACATCAATGAATTCCTTGAATAGGTCAATGTATTTCTTTTTCATTTTTGCAAGAAAGGACTTAGCCAAATTGATCATCTTGGGTTTATCTTCAGTGCCTATGTTGCATTCCTTGACATCGGAATTTTCATGTTCTATAGTGGGCTTTTTTTCGACATCGTCAAAGTCAAAAAGGTCTTCTAAAGGGGCCAGACCTCGAGGTATGCTCTTATCATTGGTCTGCAGCACCTCTAATTCTTCACTATCTGCATTTTCACCTTTTCCGTTTGGATTTCCAATCTGTTCGCTTAAAGTGTTTATTTCTATATTATAGGGTGTTTCTTCCTCATCTGAGGATTCTTCACTTAGGCAATTGTTGTCAGATTTAGAGTCTGAATCAGAAAATTCAAACTCGTTTCTACCTACCAGGAAATCTTCAATCTGTTTATCTCCTTCAAAGACACACATCAATATTTTCATGCATCCCCATGCTGTGGGACGAGATTTGGTTGAGAAGTGATGTTGGTCTTGGGAAGCTTATGATACAGGCCCAAAACCACTGAGCTAATTAGCTAATCCATTTATAATTTCATTAAAACCCCTGGGAAAAACACAGAATAATGTTCAAGTTTCAAAGATAAATTATCATTCCTGTAAGCCCTCGATCTAGGATGTTTCGTTGTGTATTCACCATTCACCTGTTTAATAATCAGCTCAGAGTCCCCATGCACAGTTATCCTACGGGCTCCTAATTTCCTCAACAGGTTCAAGCCTAGGATAAGGGCCTCATATTCTGCAACATTGTTTGTACATTTGAAGTGCAGGTTGCAGGCATGGCTCTTCACGTATTCGCTCTGTCTTTATAGACACACCCCTACTCTACTTGGAGTTCTCTTGGTGCATGACCCATCAAAATTCATCTCTCCCACGAGGTTCATTTTTCGTTTATCATGTGTCTCTGCATTGGGGTTTTCCATTATGTTGCATTATAGGAGCTGCACTAGCCTGTGGGTTGTTTTGTTTTTTGTCATGGGTGTGGAGATCAGAGAGGTGACTAGTTGGCTGATTGGGTTTTGTTTCTGGTTCACTTTGAGCTTTTGTTTTAGTGCACTATTCTAAGTTTTCTACATCATTCTCCTCCAAGTCTAGAGTAGCCATTATGTTAAAGTCCATGGGCTCTGTTTCCTTGTTTGTATCTCTGTTTTGGACTCATTTCAATTCAATGACCTGAGAGGATGAAGAATCAAATTCTGTGTCTGAAACTGGTGAATTTTCAGCTTTTGAGACTCGACAGAAATTTCATTTGTGCCTCTCACATCTGATCTTCTAAAGTTGGCCAATCCAAACATTGGGATTGTAGCATATCATAAGCCCATCCATCTACATCTTGGCTCTCCATGATCTTGATAATAGCCATGACAGCACTTGGGTGGCACATACCTTTTGTAGCATCAGAAGCCATTACATACATTTGGTATCTAGGTAAGGATCCTGAATCTTTGATGAACTAGACTTTCTTTACTCTTGCTTTAAGTCAAATGAATAAAATTATTTATAGGGACGGAGTTATCTCTAGGCCCTAATCTTTCCATACCTTTAGGCATCGGGTTAGTAACCCAAAATCATTGATACATTGTGGAGAATCTTATCATGGATATTAAGACTGATATAAAAAGGGGGCACCACCCCTTCCTGAAACTTTCCTTCTATCTTTGGACCAAACAGAAGGGCAGGTTGATCATCACTCAGATTTCTAGTGTCACTATTCTCACCTAAATTTAATGCTTTCAAAATTTGGCCTTTATATATATATCTTGAGTGGCCAGCTGAGAGAGTGGGACAGAGATTTTAATTTTTGCAATCTCACTCTCCAAATTGAAAGTGGACTGACTCTTTGGAGTGTTCAACTCTATTTTGTTAGCCACTACCTTAGTGGCTGAATCAGTGTGCTGATTCTCACTATGTATAGTGTTAGAAACTGTTTTATCAGGAGTACTAACTGCAGTGTTAATACTTCTTGTTGTTTTACCTTGTTTATCAATGTTTTGGTTGTCCCTTTATTTTTTCTTTCTAGAACTCTCAGCTACTGATTTATTACTTTCAGCAGTCACTTTAGAAGTTTTCTCAGGCCTTTTCTTGATGGTAACCTCAGAAGCTTTTGGTTTGGTAGTGTCTAGGCTCTTTTTTCTTCTAAGTTCATATTGTTATCTGACCTGCATCATGGCATTCTCAAATCCTAATCTGTAATATTTAAATTCTAACCATTCCTCATCCCAATAAGAGGGTGAGGGCTTATCCTATTCTGAGTAACAGTTATGGATTGAATCTTCTGTTTCAAACATGTTTATTGTGTTCCCTTCAGACTCTTCTATAATTCCCTCGTCTTCATCTAAAAAGTTCTCTTGGAATGGGGGAATAACTTGCTGATCTGATTCTTTTTGTCTGTTGGGAGTGGTGTTGTTTCTTCTAAAGTTCTAGTTCTAGTTATGGTTTTATTCCTGTTTTGGTTACTAACTGTGACAACCATTTTTTCCATCATTTGTTGTAACCTTTCCACATTTTTAGATAAACGGTCATAATTTGGATCAGATGTGGAAGCTACATTGTCATCTTTATATGTTACCCTTTTCTCATCTCTCAATCTTGCTTTTTTCTCAATCAAATTTGCCTCTACACTCACTGCTCCATTTTGCATGTCTTCCAATGTATTATACTCCCTCTCCCTAAGCTGGTAGGCCATATCAGCATCTAAGCCTTCAAGTTATTTCACTAGAATCATACCTAGGGGAGGTTTCATGTGTGGTGGAAGAGCATTATAAACACTGTTAAACCTTGTAGAGTAGTCCTGGACACTCTCTCCTACATTTCTTTTCAGGTTCTTGTATTCTGCTAGGATTTGGAGAGGATTTACCTTAGCTTCTCATTTGTTTATGAAGGTCTGATATAAGGTTGGGAGGTCTTGGATACTATTAGGAGGTAGGCCTTTGAACCATTTCTTCACATCACCTCCTAAGCTCTGGGCAAAGATTCTCATTTTGACTGTATCATCATCTATCTCCATGTAGTCAAAAGAATCTTCCATCCTATCTACATGTTGTTGGGCTATAGTAGACTCTTTCGTAGTGAAGTGTGGGATCTTTGATTGATAATCATTGGGTAAGGGTACTAGGGGTTGAGGTAAAACCAGAGGTGCATACCAGGCTGCCATGATGATGTTTTGATGAGGTAAAGGGTTAACTTGGGCGGTTGGTATACGGATGACATGGATATTAGGACCAGCAGAAGCTTGATGGGAAGATCTAGGGTGGCAGAGCCCCAAATTTTGAATGAAGTGAATATTAGGAGGTGTAGATGGAGGGGTCTATCTATTCCCAGGGTGTTTATCATGTTGAGGTGGTGAACCAGGGAGCTCAAGATCTGGCTGATCTAGGACACTAAATGACCTAGTTCTTGGTAAACTGTTTTGAGTGCCTAGGTCAAAAAATGCGTTTGATAGAGCTGTAAAGTCTTCTAGTGCAGAGTTAGCTCTATAGATGTGGCTGGAAATAGTTTGTCTTTCAGGTGTAGGAGATCTCTTGAGGATGCTCTCAGGGTTATCAACTATTTCAGGTGGGTTTGGGTTGGGATAAGCTCTTGTGTGAATGGTTCTGAAAGCCAGAATGTTGTTTCTAACCAAGCAACTTAACCTTACTTGTTCCTTCTATTGTGGTTGATGTTGTATTTGGAGGCTGGTCTCCCAGTGGAGTCTAATGTGAACCAAGATAATCAGAAGGCCTACTGATCACCAGTGGAGTATTTAAATCGTTTAGGAATTATGGAGTCACCAGGTGGAAGGTTTAGGATGTTTCTGGAGGGCACACTGTCCACCACAGTGCTTATGAGATGTCCCTTTTCAAGGATATCTTGAAAACACAGCAAAATCTAACCAGAGATTGACTAAGAGGGCGTTTACCAGATATGTCACCTCTGAAAGAGTGTGAGATCTGGAAGCTACCTGGCCCTTTCCAGACTCTGTCTAAGAGTGTGGGAGAGAACACAACAAATGGTATAGAGGTTGATCTGTGAATAGGAGTGTTTAAATGCCAACCTAACCAGAGATTGTAGGTTTCTGAGGCTCTTATGATGTAGTAAGGTGAGATATACTCAGAATTTCCCCAGTGGAGTCGCCATTATGTTGGGGTTCTCATGTTTTGGCAAGGTTGGAAATACCAAAAGATGAGACAACATCAAACCACTTTCAAACCTCAGGATCTAGCCCTCCTGGGTCCAGAGAGGGATCTCTCTAAGATATATCAAAATTATATGACTTTGAAGTTCAAAGGTTAATACATTAGGCTAGTTGTAGGCACAGGGTTTGTTTGTTTGATTGTTTGTTTGGTTGCTGGTTATCAGGAAAGAAGGGTTCAATGTAAGACAAAGATGAGAAAAGAGGATTTAGGCAGAGGTGAAGTGTTCCAGGGAGTATTCAAAACGATTGGGAAATGTAGTCAGGAAAGGATTTGCTTGCTAATCAATATGCAGGCTTTCAATTGGGCTAGTCATCTAAAACATTGGATCTTAAAGATGATAATGTGGTATGGGATGGTAGGAGGAGGAACAATGAAGGTTTAGAACAAAAAGTTAAAGACCTGAGATCAGAGAGAGACTTGTAACTCTCAATGCTTCGGCCTCTAGCTTGAGGGATATTAGAAAGGCCAGCTGGTTGCACAAGGATCCTAGTGGACAGGGTTAAATCTAATCCCCAGTGTTCCCAAATCTTCCAGCTAAATCCTAACAAGAACACCTAAGAATGGATTCATTTAATTCATACATTAGAGAGCAGGCAATAACATCCACCACACTAGTTAAATTAACTGAAATCAATTCTTAGATAGCACATTTAGTAGAAAACATTGAAGGCGAGGAGAGCAGAAACATAGGGTATCGAACAAGGGTAAATCCTATGCCAATATTCTGATGCAAGCCAGTAGAAACAAAATGAAATGAATTAAAACAAAGAGATAGGAAAACATCACCGATGATTTAGATTAGGATCCAAAGAAATGTGCTTGTCATATTAAAAAGCAACACCAATCAAGTACAACATTTCCAATAGCTGGATATTTAGTCTGAAAACATTTTCCTCAGCCTATCTTACAACTTTACACAGAGACTATGTCTCGAAATAAACAGCTTGCAATTCACTGATAACTCATCAACCACCATTACAATGATTTCCTTCACGAATTTATAGCTCAAGTGGAGCAGAGAAAGTAGGTGAAAACTAAATGCAATCATTAAAGCTCTAGAAAGGAAGAGGGCCGAGGCCCATTCTATTTAAATTCTATGCATTTACCCATGCCACTCTTTGGGTGAAAGAGTGGTCTTCTCCAGACTTCCATTTACTCTGGGCACGTCTTTGATGTACTCTACTATAGCCCTCTGTATTACTTCTGGTGAATAAACAAAAATAAATCAATGATTCAAGTCTGCCATGTTGTGTAACTAATTCTTCTGATAGCGTAGGACTGTTGTAAGGGTGGGAAATTCTCTAGGAACACGGTATAGAATAAAAGTTGCATGGGCACTCCGTCCTTTATGGGGAAAACATTCTGCTGATGTGAAAACCCTGATATACATAAATTTCTGCGTGTTGTACCCTCTGTGTGTTCCATGATGTTTTCGATCTGGTGCTTTAATGGCTCTGGGAAGGTTTCGCAGTGTTTAACCCTGCTCTTTAAATGGCGATCATATCAATCACCTTCCTAGGCTTTTCTTCATTATTTTGAACTTTGCACACAGTCCTTTCTGCATTTTGGGCCGCTGTAATAAAGACTTTGTAATCATGGCAGCTTTCCCCTCTGATAACCCTGCAAAACACGAAAAATTGTTAATAAAACCATGCATGGGGGTGGTGGATGCAATGGGGACGATGAGAGTGGTCGTGCAGATTGGTGAGATGGTGGAATAGTGCAGGATTCTGGTGGCAAATGTAGCATAATAGTGGAACATGGTCTGGTGAACGTGGGCGGAGCGCAGGCAATTTTCAATGCCAAATATTTTAAATTGACCATTGAATGGAATATATAAAGGGACGGGCGACAATGCGACAAAAAACACGTGGACAGATGATGTGGCGGTATGGGGTTAATGGTGGGCACGCATTAGATATAGACCGTCCAATCGCAGGGGGAGATCAACGGCTGAAAATGAATTAGGGGGCGATGGACAGTGGGCCAGGGGTACGGATGCCTTAGGTTATCTTCCGCACATCTTCGGGGTGTGATGACCATTGGATGGAGGGCTACAGATCGGACGGTTGACGTGGATATCACACCATGTTTTCTGCTGAACGATAACGTGCGATGAGTGGGCGGTTTTGAAACAGTGCCACTCCCACGCGTCGTTTGATGAGTGGAATCGCTGCGAAATAAGAAAAACCGCCAGCCCTCCTAAGGCGATGCGATGGAAACCAGTGGTTTCTAAATAGTGCGTGGGCATGGGGGCCACCGCGGCAGAGGAAAAATGGACTGTTGATCTGCGGACTGAATGGATGGTTGAGATACGATTGGGCAGCAAATGGAGTGGGCTACGGGCGCTGCGTTTTTTTGCAAAGACCGTCCGATCTAAACAGATCGATGGCTAATATGGCATCTGATATCCACCTGCAGCAAGCACCTTTCGCCTTGGCGCCTGGTTCCCGCGCCAGGTCACGTGGTGAAAGAAGTACAGGGGGCTGGCCGGAAGTGGCTAAGGCCTAATAGACATGAAAATATGGTTATTTGGCCCATTTTAGTGCATTTTCAAGGTTGGGAAAAGGTAACGATAGAGGAGAACAAGGGGAATAAGACCAAACTAGGGGTGAATGTAGAACTTAAAGGGGATTTTGGGAGGATTTAGAGGGACTAAGGGAGGAATTCTGCAGGGGTACAAGGGTAAATGTAGGTTTTTTGGAGAAATTTTTTTACAACCAATGGGGCCTTATAAAGGGAGTCAGCAGAGGAAATTTCATCACAGGGAAAAGGCACAGGAGACTTCAACGATGATGTGTCTTTCGGGGAGATGCATTCCTTGGAGGCTCAAAAACAATTTAGCCCCTTACTTTTCTTGTCAAAAAATTTATAGGGGGCTAACATCCTGTATTCCTAATATTTCAATAGTTATAAAGGAAAGGGAATCTGTTTTGGTTTCGGTTGGGGTGGAGGTGGCCCATATTTCGACCTTGTCCATGGTCTTTGTCTCCTCGACCCCTCCCGGTTGCTCCTCCAGGCTGGTTATTTGCTTGAGTGTCATTATTGTTACACAACATTTTGTCACTGTCCCTGCAATCCCCATATCACCCATTGGATGGTCGTTTATATGACCAATAAGCAGTTTCATGCCTTGAAAACACCATCACTTTATTCCTTTACATGAGAGTAACATTTCTCTTGTTGACAATTCCCTGAGCGAGACTATAAAATCCCTTGTTTTTGCCTTGGCGCGAGTAGCCAGTTACACTCCCACGCCGAGTTGGAAAATTAACACTGAGCCTGCACTGGTTGGTGCTTTTTCCTAGTTAAGCGCTTGTGCCAAGCTGTTTATGGAATGTTTTTTAAAAATAGAGGCGGAGGTTCTATTCCAACCACCTCGAGGATGAGTCATTGGGAGTGGTTGAACTGAAACAACCACAGAATCCCTCCTTTAGTTAGTAGTTTCCACCTCCCTTGGAACTCTCCTAAATGATAAGACTCCCTCCCACCTTTGTAGGGATCCCAACCTCCTCCTTTTCTTCCATAAAAGAAGCCATCTCTCTTAGTACAAACTAGTTGAACTTGGAGATTTGAAATTGCAAAGCTGATACTATAGTTGAATGACTAGAGAAGATAGATAGAAGGAATCATGTTGAGGAGAGCTTGAATCCATGTCCTCATTCCATCTAAATCCCTTGATAGGTACTGAGACGCGCTTCGGCTGAACCCCACTAGAGGAGACTGCGACGTCAAAGTATCGGTTGTACCTCTTCCTTCTACTTATATATACATGACTACTATTTGGTTCCACTATTGTGTTATGATGTTTGTGTAATGCGATAGCTTTAGCCCTCTTTGACTGGTTAATAGTTGTGAGTGAAACTATGATGTCATACGTTTTTCTTGTTTCTTGTTCTATGTGCAAGTATCTGGGCATAACAACGAACGGATTATGATTTTCCAAGGCAGGAGCGAGAGGCTACTACTCTTTCCGCAATGAAGAAAACATTGGATTCCAGGTAGGTTGATCTACCTGTGAACTGAGGGTCATCTTGTCGGCAAAGAGGTTACTTATCAATGTTTTCATTGGTGACTCCCTTTGAGGATTGAAGTGCGAGTTTGTCGTTTCGTCCTGTTGGGTCAGTTTCGATTATCAATTTCATTTTCTGTCTTTTTCTAGTTTGTTTGCTTAATTTCCATCCTCTGTTCAGCTCCAAAGTGTCAATATTGGCCTCTGCTCATTAAGTTTTGGTTTTTCCTGTTTTTCCCATAGGTATCTAGCTTTGCATGGTTTTTGTCTAAACAGTCATGCTGATTGGTGCAGGTTGCTCCTTTTTCACTTGCACCAACCCTTGTATGCCACGGATTATAGCCTTAAAAACACACCAACCCCTATAGGTTTTATTTTGACCTCCTTAATGAGTCTTTTGGTCAATTGTGCTTGCTTTTGGGTTATTTTTTGGGTGTGATTTAGCCTTTGGAACTGTGTTGACTATTGTATACTTCTTTCTTTCAGTTGTTTGTCCTCTTTCTTGTCAGTGTCATTTAAGGCCTTAGGGTTTCTGAGTGTTCTTGTACACTGAGCCTTCTGTTTGAAACACAGGTCTCTTTGATTAATTGTCAACCTTGTTTCATTTTGCACCATTACACTGAGTTTTCCTTTATCCTTTTGAGTGTTTTGGTTGAATGGTATTTTCGTTTCATTGATTGATCTTTCCCCTTAGTGCTTTAGGCATCGATTACGTTGCTTGTGTTGGATTTATTTACGAAATTCTCTCTATTTGATTGAAATTTTGCTGCATTAGATTGAATGTTTTTGTGTTTGTTTCACTTCGGTTGAGTCATTTAATTTTAAATCCCTACATTCACAAAACTAAAACTAGTGTTTATTTTATTTTCCATTTGAATTATTACATTGTGTGATTTTTTCATTGAAAAATCAAAAAATATGTTTTGCATTCTTTCGTTGCATCGAAATTGAAACATTCCTTTGCATAAATAGCCTTTGTCATCTAGGAAGGAATTTTATTTTCAATTTATTGCATTAGAGACATTAGAATTTTTCTTCATATACTTTCTTTGTTTGTTGTTGTTTGAAATATTTCTATCCTTCTTATAACTAGCATTTATCGAACTAAAATAATGTTCATTTTCATATAGTTTGCATTTAGGAAGTTGAGCTCCAAATTCATTAGGGCCTTGAAATTGAAACCTAATCCAAGATTAACTTTAAAATTTACTCAATGAACCTAATGCAACATTGAAACCTAACACAATATTTCTAGTGGTCTAGGCTAGAGACGTGTTCCAGTGTCTTAAAACCTAGTATCTATCGCTCGCCTGTTGGCTTCAGACAACACTAGTATGGACTTGTGCTCTCCGTACTATCATGTATATAAAGGGAGACCCCTCTAGGTTGAAATTATTTTATTCATAGGAAGCCGAGTCTACCGCCTTGTAACCATGATACACCAAACACAGCATTCGGGGAGACTACCTGCACATACGTCAAGTCCTTGGTCATTTCTGTTTCATTTGATCACCAAGGTGTACACCCTCTTTGTTAGAATTCCTGAGAAGTCATTTTGATCTTTTTATGACTCTTTAAACAAGAGAAGATATCATCGAGCACTTTTCCTTTCATGCTCGTTTCAAATTGAAAGTGACTAGAGTCATCTTTTTCCTGTTTCTCAACTCTTAAAACATGAAACAATGAATTTTAGTTTCGGTGTTATAAAATTAATCACCTACGATCACACGCCTATTAAAAGTTTATTACTTGGCCTGTTTTATTTATTTGGTTCTTGTTTTGGAACCTTTGATTGGTTATCTCTTTTCCTTCTTGTTCTAATATACAGTCAAAGTGTCGGAACATCCAGTTTCATCATCCTCACTGCCTCCTAGTGGTGGTTCTTTTCCAGACATTTCTTTTGAAACCCCTCAATCCACTAGGTCTGTCAAGTTTTTGCAACCTATTCTTCCGTCTTTCTAACCCCTTGCTACTCGATATCCTCTTAACAAGCTATTTGATTTCAACTGGCCTCCTTCAAGTGCTTGGTCTGGTTTTGGGGAAGAAGGATAATTTCCTCCTCTTATGTCAGGATCGCCTTTTGTTGCTGCTGCGGTACCTCCTAGTCCCCGTAGTCCAGTCCTGTTGGCAGTGAAGGAATGCCTATTTCCATAGGAGAATATCAAGTCTTTCCTGAAGATATTTCTCATGCCTCCATCCAATCTTCTCCATCATCGGTCTCACTTCCACTTGGATATAGATCCTTGAGTCAGATCATGTCTGGCGTTGCCTCCATTGCACAATCTAGTACAGTAACTCCTCCTTAGAGTTTGATCCTACCTTTGTTAGGGCTATCACCTTCGAATCTTGGTTCTTCGGTTACTATCACATCTGTTCCATTTCAATTGACGATTTTTGTGGCTTCTAGTTCAGTTTCCACTCCTCCTGTGATTCCTAGTAGTCTTACTTTTGAAGAATATATTTTGGCTATTCAGTAGTAGATTTCTCATGGTTCTCAACAGTCTCAGGCTCCTGGTAATCCTCGATTCCATCACTATGATGCTATTGGTAATCCCGTATATCTATCTGCACCATTATGATGTGTATGGTATTCTGGTCTAATTGCCTCCTATTGATCCTTATCAAGATGTGTATGATCCTTATTAGACTGTTACTCATTTGGGACCTACCCTTCCTGCGCAACCCTCTGGCTTGCAAGGACAACCCTCATAGGAAAAACCTTTAGCTCAGCAGGGTCTTGCTTCTGGTCCATAGGGACAACCATACAGTCCACAAGGCCAACCTTCACAAGGTGAGCCTTTGGCCCAACATGGACAACCCTCCGGTCTTTCGAGTCAACCTTTGAATCAACCTGTTGGAAATACTAAGAGGGGGGGGGGTGAATCAATATTCCTTTCAATTAGAGCATTAGTTAATCTTCAATTATTATCAGTGTTTGTAAAATGATATCAGAAACAAGAAGAACACAAATGCACACAGTTTTTAAGGTGGAAACCTACTCCAGGAAAAAAACCACCTAATGCTTTTCTAATAATTCTTTAATATTCAACTCCAATTGAAAATAAAGCTCCAAATTCCTAGAATCTAGAAAAGCATTCTTCTCCAGCTCCCACTGGATGGATGCTCCAATGCCGGAGATTCTTTAGTAGTCAACTGAACGGATGCCCCAACACCCAATTAGCTACAACTCACCCTAGCACCACCCTACCATCCTATAGAAGAATAAAAGAAGAATGGACTGTCGTACCAGGGAAAATGGTCCACTTTACAATGATATAGAATGACGCAGAAGAAGAAGATATACTAGACCATAACCCCAACTTTGACACGACCACCAAATGATGCTCCTAGACCTCCCAACATTGCCTCTTCAACCCTTGGCAGATAGACACTAGTACAATTTGTACAATAATGTATCTACAATGACTGAGTACAATGACACCTTTACAATGATTGTATGCAGTGCTACCCACTTGAAGACTTCATATGATGAACTTCTTGTTACTGTTATGCACCTTGGTTGCTGCTATTTTCATACTACCCTCTACTGCACCTTGCTTTGCTTTTCTGCCGTAGAAAGTTTGGTCCTTTGCAATCCTTGAAAACACATGATCTAGCTTTTTCTTGCCTTCTAGGAGCTCGATATTGATTCTGGTGTATCTCTGTTATTTCAGATCCTCAATATATGATTTTTTGTCCTTTGGTATTCCTCTGAGTCATCTTTCCAATGCCACAGTTCTGACTCAATTTGGATTCTTTATGAGAGAGTTATACCCAATTTCACACAATGCCCTAATTATGGACTGTTTCAGTAGACCTCACTTGTACGACGTGCCACGTGTCACTGTTTCTTCATTTGGCTCTGAAATTGATAGAGAAAAAAATAAATACCGTGCACTATCTTCCAAGTTTTACGGAATTCCAATCCGATACTCAGAGAGATATTTTTGACGATTTTACCAAGGTCACTTCTTTGAGATGAATTTCAGGAGCCTGCAAAAACCCTGACTTCCACAGATCATATCTCCACAATTATTGCGCACCTTGATCTGAAATTTTTACTGCAGCTTCCTCAGGATTTCGGCTTCGTCTCATAAAATTTTCAGCTTCTGAACCTTCGTAGAAACAAATTTAGAGTGAAAATTCCACGATGACCTGTTTCAGATGGCGAAATGAAGATCACAATTTATATGAATGCTTAAGTTGAGAGGGGCTTCAACAAGTGAACGTGGGAGGGATTTTAGGAGCATATAAAATATTAATTATGACTTTTCAATGACCCATGCCCCAACCCCATGGGGTTTTAGCCCACTAAATGGGGGTACAAACTTCAAACATGAATATCTCTCAAACCGTGAAGAATTACATGGCGTGCCATATATCAACAGAAACATCTCGACAAGTAGAAACCATCAAAAGCATTATTGACCCAGAATATATTAATTTGGTAGGTCAAAATTCCCATGCAATATTTGGTTAGCCCCTGGTGCTGCTTGGGTTGACATCAATGACAATCGTTGATCAACAATCTCCCCCTTTGGCATTGATGGCAACACAAGTACTCCCCCTACATTCATGACACCGCTTCCTACAACATTCTCTCCCCCTTTGACATCAATGGCAGGGTAAGTCCCACGAGCCATTATCACGGACCTCACAGCTTCACTGTGGCCATTTTTAAACGTCTGGAGACCTGCTTTGCCACTCCTTGACCTGGCCAATCACAGACATAATCTACTTCCACTCCCCCTTTATATTCTGAAAAAGAAAAATCTAATGAGAACTTGGGAGAATCCCAAGCTTCTGGCGAAGATATTCCAATGCTGGTGAATATTTAATATGTGATTCTTTTGGTGCTGCTTGGAATCTTGCTACTTTTCCAACTTCTTGCATAACATCTGGTCGGGAGGCTATTACATATAGAAGACTACTAATCATAGATCTGTACAACCTTTGATCGACATCCTCGGATAAGTCATTATGTAATTTGTATGTTCTACCATTGGAGTAAGGATGGGTTTGCAATCTTCCATTTTAAATTTCTTGAGCATTTCCTTGATGTACTTGGCTTGACATATAAATATTCCTTTCTCTTATTGAGATATTTGAAGCCCTAAGAAGTATGTCAGCTCACCAAGTAAAGACATCTTGAAATCACTTTGCACCTTTGTAGCAAACTTCTTACTTAGTCGATCATCATTGCTACCAATTATTGTATCATCCTCTTTAGCTATTAGACATGCTTTAGTTGCTTCATCCAGAACATATATGTCATTTGGATCTCGACTTGCTGTAGCCACAATTTCACCATACACGCCTTTCCTGATTTCACATTTCGTGGAGTTGAATAGTATTGTGTGTCCTTGATCACACATTTGTCCAACAATGAGCAGATTGTGATTCATGTTTTCAACCAATAGAACATTCTTGGCTAGAACATCTTTGCTTCCGAGAGTGACAGTACCTGATCCTATAACATTTGAAGATCCATCATTTCCAAAGGACACGGTTCCATCCTTCTTCTCTTTCAGAGATACAAATTTATTTCTATCTCTAGTCATATGCGTTGAGCAACCGCTATCAACATACCGCACATCTTTTTTCTTTTGAGCCTTGAGAGTGAGAGCACAATTATAATTCTTCTTCTTCTTCCATGTTCGTTCATTCTGTGGCTTCGAAGATTCTTCTGGAGGATTTTCAAGTCTGCAGTCTTTGGCTATGTGTCCAAATTTTCGACATTTGTAACATTCAATATTAATTCTTAAATGTTCAAATCTATTGATGTTTCGCTAAGCCCTGGGAGATTCAACCCAAAGGTATCGATCTTAGAATACAGTGCAAATCTGGACAAACTCGGCAAAGAGGAATTACATGGAGTTCTCATAGCATATGAAATGAGACTTGATGAAGAAGAGGGTACTTTGCATCTAGAAACTACGTTCGTTGCATCTAAGAAAACCAATAAGGATAAACAACCTTCAATTGAAAAGACATGCACCTACAAGTGTGAAGAAAAGGGAGATGATGAAGAAGGTCTTTCAGATGAAGAATATGCTTACTTCACGAGAAAACTACAAATTGGTAAGGGACAATTCAAAGGTAAACTTCCATTGATATGTTTCAGCTGTCATGAGGTTGGGCATTTTGCAGCAAAATGTCCAAACAAAAGTAATGGCAACTCAAAAAGAAAGAAAGGCTTTAAGAAATTCAACAAGCAAGAATCCAAAAGGAACTCTCTCTAAAGAAGATAGCTCAACATTCGATGAAGACAATGATAGTGAAGAAGATATACTAGACCATAACCCCAACTTTGACACAACCACCTAATGATGATCCTAGACCTCCCAACACTTCCTCTTCAACCCTTGGCAGATAGAGACTAGTACAATTTGTACAATAATGTATCTACAATGACTAAGTACAATGATACCTTTACAATGATTGTATGCCATGCTGCCCACTTGAAGACTTCATATGATGAACTTATTGTTACTATTATGCACCTTGGTTTTTGCTTTTTTCATGCTACCCTCTGCTGCACCTTGCTTTGCTTTTCTGCTGTAGAAAGTCTGGTCCTTTGCAATCCTTGACAACACATGATCTAGCTTTTTCTTGCTTTCTAGGAGCTCAATATTGAATCTATTGTATCTCTGCTATCTCAAATCCTCAATATTTTATTTTTGGTCCTATAGTAGTCCTCTGATTCGTCTTTCCAATGCCATAGGTCTGACCCAATTTGGATTCTTCAAGAGAGAGTTATACCCAATTTCTAACAATGCCCTAATTATGGACTATTTCAGCAGAGCGCACTTGTACAGCATGACACGTGTCACTGTTCCTTCATTTGGCTCTGAAATTGATAGAAAAAAAACTACAAATTGTGCACTATCTACCACTTTTTATGTAATTCCAATCCGATACTCAGAGAGAGATTTATGAAAAATTTACCAAGGTCACTTCTTTGAGATGAATTTCAGGAGCCTGCAAAAACCATGAATTCCACAGATCATATCTCCAAAAATATTGTGCACCTTGATCTAAAATTTTTACTGCGACTTCCTCAGGATTTCAGCTTCGTCTCATAAAAAATTCAACTTTTGAACCTTTTTAGAAAATAATTTAGAGCGAAAATTCCACGATGCCTTGTTTCATACAGTCGAATCCCTTGCATAAGGAGGAAATGAAGTTCACAATTTATATGAATGCTTAAGTTGAGAGGCATTTCAACAAGTGAATGTGGGAGGGATTTTAGGAGCATAAAAAAATATTAATTATAACTTTTCAATGACCCATGCCCCAACCCCATGGGGTTTAGCCCCTGCTTCGAGGTGGTACAAACTTCAAACATGAATATATATATTAGTGAATAATTACATGGCTATACCTCAATGACGTTCGACAGGTAGAAACCATCAAAAGCATTATTGACCCAAAATATATTAATTTGGTAGGTTAAAATTCCCATGCAATATTGGGTTAGCCCCTAGTGCTACTTTTATTGACATCAATGACAACCGCTAATCAACACAACCAAGACCATCTTTTGGTCTTGGGGGGAAAATTATCTGTCACAAGGACAACCTATTGTACCTCAATCACAACCACACATTTAGTATGGCCCAAATATTGTGCAACCAGGACAACCCTTTGGTCCTTCTCCAGGTCAACCTGGTTATCAGGGACAACCTGGTCTGTCACAACCATCAAGCCGACCTTTCCCACAAGGACAACCTATTGGTCCCCAAAAACAGTTTCAATAGTCGGTTCAACCAGCTCAGTAGTTGTTTTAACCTGCCCACCAACAGATTCCTTCAGTTTCGTAGCCGGTTCTACCTTTTTACCCTACTCATCATCCTACTCAACCTACTTCGCAAGGTCAACCTACTCAACCACAGGGCACTAATTACCCTCAAGTTTCATATCAACGGGTATATAGCGCGCCTAAGATTCCCTACCCTAAAAATCCACCTGTGTATCATCAACCTCAAAGCCATGCTTACATTCCACATCAGAATCCTTATATTTCTCAGCAATGACCTTCGTCATCTACTTCGACTCCATATCTTGGTCCTCAACCCCAGTATCAACCAAATTATCTTGCTTCTAATCCCTATGATTCGAATCTTTTGGGACAGAATCCCGCTCGGACTGGGTGGAATGTACACACAGGTCCTTATCAAAGACCTTCGATGACCTTTAATACTCAATTACCATTTCTTGCTACGTTGGAATTACCTGAAGTGTCAAATTTGACAAATGATCTATTCTTCATAATCCGTATTGGCCTCTGGTTCTGACCAATATTCCTGGTGATTGTCCTAAATTTGAAGGTAAACCTAGTGAAGACCCCCAAACGCATGTTATGACCTACCACTTGTGGTGTTCCTCTAACTCTTGGGTTTACGATTCTATTCGGCTCCATATTTTCCAACAAGCTCTTACTGGTGCCGCTAAAAAGTGATACATTGAGCTGTCTCATAGAGTTTTTCAAGATTTCAATTCCTTAGCTATGGCAGTCCTTACACATTTCCAGTTGTCGGTCTGCTATGAGATCGGGACGCACCTCCTCACTTCATTGAAACAGGACCTAGCTACTCATATCTCGGATCATATTCATGAGTGGAGGTGACGTCGTTGCATGATCAAGTTTGAAATTCCTGATCAGCTTCTAACTCATTGGTTCACTACCTCCTTTGTCAATCAAATCGCCAAATACTATCTATGGGAGCATGTGTAAATGAGGAACAAGCCATTGCGTATGCCCAATACCTCAATCTTATGTACTCTCAATCCGGTGCTTTATATGGTATCTTGCCTAATGCTCCTCAACCTAGAACTTCTAAACCTCCAGCGACTCCATCCGTTGATGATATTATTGGTTCCATATCTCAGACTTCTCAGAATTCTCCATCTAATTCTGGGAAACAGAAGTTTACATCTTCCAATAATGTTTCTTCTCAACCAATTCCGAATTTTGGCAAACCGGCAGAAGTGAATGTCGTTTAGACCAATCCTACAAATAATGCTTCTAAAGGTAAGAAGAAGGGTAAAGGTAAGGCCAAAGCCGATACCCCAAAACAGGATTCTTCGAAACCTCGTTTTGCTGAAAGTACTCAACGCAAACCAAAGTATCCTTGTTTAATTTGTGACAAAGAGCACTTCACCAAAGACTGTCCTCAATGGTCTGAAGTGAGCCAATTTCTCAAAGGAAATCAAGGAGCTTTGGCTATTCTTAAAGAACCTTTTCTTACTCAGTAAACTCGATGGCAGAGAAACCCCGCTCCCTCTACCGCATTTGGTTCTCACATTTTTATGATGAATGGTTCCGCACTCGTTTCTATTACTACTTAATTGAAAGATTATTCCGTTTACGCGGTGCAACCAAGAAGGATATTGCTGATAGTCCTCCTCCTCCACCTATTTCGGCCCTTTTAAGATCGAACGTCTAACACCGAATCCATTGTGCGACCACCTTCCAAAGGTGTCCTCCACAAGTCTTCATACAATCCAACCCCCGTGTCGCTCAAAGACATAGTATTGTTAAGGATTTGCCTGTGTGCCATCCACAATTTCTACGTTAGAAGTATTTCGTAGTTGTCTATCAACAAAGGAAATCGTTGTTTAGTCCGTGATAGGTGGGGTTGATCTTGCCAATACTATCTTTTCATTTTTCATTTAGAGAATTTCATCGCGACTCCCACACCAAATTGTGCTCATCATTCAAGTTGGTATAAATGGTTTGAACATTCACCGGGCAATCATGGACGAGGGTGCCTTTACCTGTTGTCATCACTAAGGAAGCCATTGTCTTCCAACCTCTCACTCCCCCCCCCTCACCCAATGCCCTTAAGCACGATGTATAGAGTCTATACTTATGTTCCCGCTAGTTTTTATCACATTAGAAGGGAAGACCTGCCAATGTTGAAGTGAATCATGATAAACCAATTATAATCTTCTCCCCATCGTAGTTGGACCACGCAATTCTATATGTTCCGTCCACTTTAATTTTTGAAATTCCCACAATACAAAGATTGTTTCTTATTTATCGGTTATATTTTTTTTCTACTTCTTCTTCGAGAAAAACGTTCCATATGTGGATATTCTTACTCCCTATGAGAGCATAGCGCTAGGCCTTTTCAAGGATCATAACCTCATGGGTATTTTCCAACCACCAAATAATATTCGCCCAACATGATATCTCGCACCGAGGACCCATGGGTTATCCCTTACCTCGAACAAATTCATTTTCTGTGGCCTGGATGTCATGGAGTCCGATTGAAATGATTATTTCTGAACCGTTATTTCCGCGTCTAATACCCATCCCCTCGACATCGCTCCTTCGAGCCTCGTCTCTTGAAATTTATTCTCAATACCCTTGGATTGGTGATTTTGATTCGCCGTATTTTTTGAAAGAAGTGTTTACCTATGATGAAGCCATCATGGAAACCATGTTCCCAAGACCCTTCCCGTGACGATAATCATCATCATTCCTCATTTCTCGCAAGTCTTAGGACCATGTTCACTACTGAGAGTTTTACTTCTTAGGTTCCTTCTCCTCCACTTCAAACCATGTTCAAATTTATGAAATTTTAGAAGGTGACCTGATAGCATTAAAGAAAGATGCTCATATTGACATTTCCGTTAAACTAGGAATTGTTGAGAACATCCATATCAGGGTCACTTGTTCTTCCGATGAAGTACAAGTCTATACTAGTATTTTTTCACAAATTCAACGATGTTCTATGCAGTCCTATGAATAAAACGGCCCGGAATTGATCCCAAGATTGTGGTACATACCATTCCTGCCACTTACCCCGCCTGTAACCTCGTTCACCAAAGATCTTGTCCGGTTCATCCTCGGAAAGCCGCCGCCATTAAAGCTAAACCGGAAAAGCTTCTCAAAGTCAGTTTTATTTATTTGATTCCCTTGACAGAGTGGGTCTCTAATATTGTTCCCGTAGATAATAACAGGGCACTATTTGTATTTTAAGAACACGGATAGTCAACTGAGGCTGTCCTGCTGGAGAATATCCTACTCCCCCATTGACCGCATCATTGACGAATCGTTCCGCAAGCGAGTTTTTTCCCTTATGGACGGTTTTTCCGTTATAATCGTATAAACATTATCCGAACATCAATACAAGATTGCCTTGATTTGTCCTGGGGTACTTGTATATGAAGTTTTCAAGCCGACCTGACCATGGGGGCCACATTTGCCACAGAATGTCCTACGCCTTTCATGATATCTGTCAATATCATGCAAATTTTTATCCTGACAGACCTTCCAAATCTTCATTTGGCTATGTGGTTATGAGACTACCTTGACCATCTTCGTCGTATTTTGCTTCGTTGTAGACACTCAAGACGTCTTAATTCGCACAAGTGTGTCTTCTTCATTGCTTCCAAGAGGACTCTTAGGGTTTATCATGTCTCAAGATGGAATTTGCCTCGATCCTCTCAAAGTTGAGGCTATTATTAATCTCCCTCTTTCCTCATTGCACCAAGCTGTGGCAAGTTTACAAGGGAAAGATATTTTTTTACGTCGTTTTATACCTAACTATGTTGAAGTAGCTAAAGGATTCACATCGCATTGTTAAAGCAAAGGTGTTCCTTTTTGTTGGGATGAGATCGCTCGTAAATATTTGATGCATTGAAGACATTGCTTATCAATGCTCCTCACTTCCGCCTCCAAATTATAATCGTGATTTTTCCCTTTATTTAAATTTTCAGTACATATCATGTATGGTTTTGGCAGCCAAGAAGATGATGACGGCCATGAGCATGTTATCTATTACTTGTCTCGTAACCTTCAACCCAAAAACTCGTTATGCTCACATTGAGAATTTAGTCGTCTACGTTGAGAGTTACATCTTGTCTTGACAATTGGCCGGGGGGGAAATACTCTAAATGGATTGCTATTCTCCAAGATTTTGATGTGGAATTTACTACCGCCAAGTCTAAGAAAATAATAGTTTTTGCTGATTTTCTTTGTTCTCTCTCCGACTCGCTCCTTTTCCTTTTGAGGAATCTATTCTGCATGCATTAACTTTTTCTTGATTAGCACCTCATCTGGTACGAAGATATCATCGTTTATCTCCATTTGGCCTTGATTCCGAGTTGACCATGATTCTACCACGCATCCATCGGGGCCGCAACCTTATCGTATAGTCTAGGATACCCTTTATTGTGTCTGAGTAGATTCCATTCTCCATCGTTGTTTGACCAAGGAAGTCGTTAGCCACCCACAATCAATATCGATGGTACAAATGATGTTGGATAGTTTTCCAAGAAACAATTTCATTTCTAAAATTGTTGATACTCGAAGACTTTTGATAACATCCTATCCTTGGGTAATATTCGACACCAAGTCTTTTCTTTAGAACCTTAATCCTACTTTCGATTCCTCCAAAGCCAAAATACTACCGCAAACCCCATTTTTCCCTTTTTTCTCCTTCCTCATACTAACTAATTTTCTATTTTATCCCCATGAAAATCCCATAATTTCATGTTTTCTTCCTTCCCATTTACAAAATCCACTTCATAAGGTCTAAGACCCCTTCTTAGACTTATCGGAACCTCTATTTCCTTCAAAAACCATTAAAAAATCATGAAAAATGCAATATTTATAGATGCCAGCTTAAGCCCTCGCTTAAGTTTTCAACCCTTTTTCCATCCATAAACCCGAGCGCCGTAATCAACCATACAAGACCCTCGGCACTTATCCATTTTTAAAAATTATATTTCGGCTTCTCGAACATAAAACCTTTGATTTTTGTAAGAACCCGCCGTTTTATCATTTATTAAAACTGCCTGCAAATTATGGAGCACCACCACACCGCTCCACGTACTCTGGATAGTGCGGAGTGCTTCCTCCCGTGGTCCCCACCTCCCGTGCTATAGCGACCAAAACCAAGGTATCTTTACACTGCTTTCGGCCCAAAGTATTTTTGTCATTGGCCGTTGATCGTACACGCCAAGAGCGCGGTCTTTGGCTTATCGAAAACCCGCCACAGTGCCCGTCATCCTTCACGCATTATAGTTCAGACCGGGATGCCCAACGAAATTCATCTCCGCTGTCCGATCTGGGCCCACTCATCCAACGGCTATCACCCTTCGAAAGTGTCTGATGTATAATCAAAGTGCCCGCATGATAAACCAACCTTCGTACCACAGAAAATCAATCTCTACCGTCGATCTGATCTGCAGATCGACGGCCCATATTGCATCGCCCAATTCCGTTGCCTAGTCGACGTTTCCCCGCCGCTGACTTTCCATTGCCCGCTCCCGACTGTTGATCATGTGCGATCAACGCCTCGTATCGATCCTTCACCATATATAATTTCCATTTATCCACTGGGCTTGATGATGCCATCCGACGGCCACGCTCCTCCACACACCTTCCGGGCGTGCTTAAGTCTATAAAAGCAGGATTTCTTAACGAGTTTTCGCATTTTTGCAGGTTTAAATCATTTGTCCGTGGTTTTCAAAGAAGATTCGTGGAAGGAGGGTGACTACCTCCCGTTTATCTATCCGTTGAGGAAATCACTCCGTGAAAGGAATACACGTTTAGTCCATGTTTTCTTAGGCATTGATGCGTTTATAAAACCCCTGCGCACACTCGCATGACAACAAGAAACTACAACAAAAATCAAAAAGATTACATATGAAGACTAGGATGAACTCGTACAGAGAATTGATGGACAAGATTAGCGGGGATTATGGCTAAGAAAGTTATCAAAAGCCTAATCCCCAATCTAAAACACAAGCGCCTTTTAAAGAAATAAACCTAAAGTGTTTTATCAAAGAAAACCCTCCACTTCAACACAAATGGAGGCGAATTGATTCCCCTGTTACCAAAGTGCCAAATTGTGGCCTCAAAGTATTCAATCGTGAACATAATTTATTGATCGTGATCGTATTTTTGCTCGACATGCCCGAAGAAGAGCTTCAAGCAAAGAACTTCATTACAAAGAATATCCGCAGTTACTTCATCACCACACAATGCCTCAAAGGTCAAAAACTCTACCGAGCTGAAATCATTATAACCATTTAATACAGAGGATAAAGGATCTCTCATTGAACTCCCTTAAAGGCCGCCAATGATCCATTTAATTCTCAGATAATTGTACTCGAGATCTTTTTAGATCTTACCTCTCATCCTTCTATACATACTGGCTAAATAGGAACATGAGTGAGTGTTGGTTGTTTTTTGATTACAAGTTGTAACACCGAAACTCTTCCAATAAACATACAAGTCCGTTGAAATTGAAAAACAAATTGAAGTCTTGACAAATGATGATCTTGTCGCATGTCATGTTCTCGAGAAGGTTTTATCATTGGATTCATGAGCTGTCGTTGGTGAAGTATTCGAACCGTTTAATGTTTTCTCCGTTTTCATTATGTTCCATATTTTCTTACCACAAGAGGTTTTGTAACTTAGGCTAAGAAATTAATTCTTGGAAGACTTTAGCCTGCCTGATCTTCCATCGTTTTATGTTTTCTTCTACCGAATTATTTAGAGGCTTTAAAATTTCTCTTTAGTCTTCATGCTTGTTTATTTCCTTAATATCTCTAATAGTTGGTTTCCGTATTGATTTATGGTTCTCCTCGCTTGTCCGCTATCACTTGAAAGTCGTTATTGAAGTCTCCTTTGCTACTGTATTGTTCTTAAGTTAATCAAAGAGGTCAGCTTTTTGATCTTGGTTCTTCTGTCATTGAATAGTTGTTTTGAAGGTCGTTATAGTTATAAGCATAGATGTTATTTAGGTGTTCCCTCTTCTATGAATGCAACTTATCAAAGGAATCTTTTATAAGCTTTTCATGTCCTTTAAAAATAAAATCTTTGAGGAAATAGGGAGTTCCCCAAATCTTAGATTTCATTTTAAAAGTTGTCTTGAAGCCATCATTTGCTTAAAGAATATTTGTAGAATTCATGGTTATCCCTGTTTATCAAATTTTTCTTTATTTTTAAGTTATGTTTTCAAGTTTCCCTTTGTTGAGAATTAAATTTATCTTTCCAAATCATTAATGTCCATCTCATTTCAAAGAAAAGGATCCTGTGGCCAAGCTAGATTTGCCCTTTGATATCCCATATCCCTTCAAAAGTTTGTCATGACATTATTTTGACTCCATTGCCGAACAACTTTGCATATTTCTTCTCAGTTTATCCTTTCCTAGACCTTTCATGTTCTCATTGACTAACCCTGAACTCAACCAAAAAACAAACATATGCACTTAATAACTAGTCTAAAATCCATAATCAAAGCACACAAGATAAACCTTTGCAAACAAATATTTGAGAGATCCCTCTTCGAGAACAAGAGTATCAGACCTCTAGTCTTAAAGATTGGTTCTAATGTTGCCTTGTCTTTTGATTTGCCAAACTATCAAAACACTATGACACCAACATAATGTCGATCATGCAGGGACATCCGAGCCGCAAAAATCCAAATACCCTTGTACTTTAGAAATCCCTTATTTTCAAGAATATCCAAAGGATTATTAGCCACCATCGCCACCAACATAATGGCGATCACGATGGACCTACCGAGAATTAGAGGTTTCCAAAAACTTTCTTTAAACTTCTTGGGTCCAAACATAGTATAAGTAACTTTCTTCAAGCACTACCCAACAAATGGTAATCATGATAGGACTAAATTGAATCGTTGACAAACTAAGAAACCTTATATTCTAAAGCCTTACCAAAACTTGAAGGAACCGTTACCAAGCCATAAGAGTAACTTTGTTTGTTTGAACACCTTAGCTAAGTGAAAAATCAGACTTAGAACACTCTCTTAACCACTAAAACCGAATAACTCGAAAAATCCAAAAACATTTCAAGTTTGGCTTCATAACAAATATGGTAGTGGACCATAAAATCTTTACCTCGTAGAGCTAAACTTCACTTTGCAGTAAAACACTCATTCTTATATACTTACCTTTTGATGTGTTTTACCTTATACTTTATCGCAGTCCGGAAAGGGCCGTAGCCTCCGATCTCATCCTCTTTTTTGAGGTGAACATCCGGTGAATGCTCCCTCCCAAGAAATCTCCTCTGGTTAGAGTTTGTTGTGTTTCAGAATATCCTTGCAAAAGGATATTTCACAAACACTGTGGTGGATAGTGTACCTCTTAGAAAACATTCTAAACTTCCCACTATTGGGAAAAATACTGAGAGGGGGGGTGAATCAGTATTTACTGCATATTCAAAACTTTTACTTTTTCTTTCTTCTAAAACCCATAAACTGCTTTCACAAACGATTTCGCGTATATACGCGGATACCCTTTATAAAACTCGCGTATACACAGAGATCTAATTATGTCATTAATTCTTCACTTATATCATTCCATCATTCATTCATCGGATGTTTAATAAACAGTAAACATGTGCAGTAAGAACAGAATAAATCATCACACAAAGCATCACACATGAACACCAGGATTTTTAGGTGGAAACCCAAGTCGGGAGAAAACCACCGCTGCAGTTGCTCAGCCTTCAATATTTTATTATTGAGAAAACATCTTACAACATATGTGCTGGCGCAGACTTGACCAGCACGCAGGCACCCACCTGCGCTCGTTTACCAGCCTCTCCTGGAAGGGAGCTACGACCCCCTGACTCGTTTACCAGCCTCTCCTGGAAGGGAGCTACGACCCCTCGATCTCGTTTACCAGCCTCACCTGGAAGGGAGCTACAACCCCCTGACTGAAGGCTACAACCCTCAGCACCTCTATGGACCACGTTTCATCAATTTTCACACTGGATCCAAAGCTTCCTTTAGGACACCACTTGTAGGCCACATTTCATCATATTTTCAGACTGGACCCTTTCCATACTTTTAAGCATAGTCAACCATGAAACAGATACATATAACTTACTGACAGATATCAGTAAACCAGCAGAACAGATCAGACATTTCTTACCATAGACTTCAGCAAACCCTAGTTTGCATACGCGCTTTCCTTTCTATGATGTCACGTATATACGCCCTTACGTTCACATAAACCAGCGTATACTTCTGTACATATTACAGAGCTAATTTTATTGCGCATACGCGCCTTTTCTTTAGCGAAGCCGCGTATATACGCGCTTCCTCTTCGGAGACTAGCGTATGGTTCTTCAAACTTAAATGGCATTGCAATTCTTCACAACAGATACATCACTTCAGATTTTACCCTTTACCTCAGACAGATGTTCGCCTAGATGTTCGCCTCATCACAGATCTAATCATTCCATAAACAGATCTAGCAAATACAAGTACAATACAGATCTAGATCCCCTTCTTCATCACTCCATCATTGGTGCATCATACTTTCAGATCTTTCATTCAACTGTAACCCTTTCCATTCAGATATACTCCAGAGAGAAGTATTCATTCAAGCTCAGACATCTTGCACCCACGTTCATGATTTGCACAATGAATTTCATCTCTTTATATAGGTTTATCCTTTTTCAATACCATGAGCCAAAACCACATTACTTCCGATGGTATTCCTGGACGGGGTCATTTAGGCGAATCATTACCCAATACAATGGGTCAATACCATGGTGGTTACCCCTGGTTTTGCACCTTTTGAGCGCTTTTACCCATACGCGACTTGGCACGTTCTTTTCCGCGTGCATACGCGACTTCCCCTAGACAGATCCGCGTATTCCTTGAAACATACTCTTTTCATCATATATTTAGCACATGCTGAATTCCTTTCTTCATTGCCTTCTATACTCACTGTAGATACATCAGTTTTAGTTCATCAAGACATATTCTATCAAGCACAACTTCATCCAGTAAGTTGCCATTATCTTCATCAAGAGGGTTGCCTTTCAAGGACAACACTCATCATCATATTGCTAACAAACATCATTTACCAAGTCCATTACATCAAGAATAGCTTCATCAGGTGGATTTCCATCAAGGACAACACAAGTCAACAGTCGCATGTCTTCACCTTCATTCAGTGGGTTGCCATCAAGGACAACACTCTGCATCATATTGCCAACAATCTCCCCCTTTGGACTTGATGGCAACCACGATGGTGTTTGGTTACCACAACAGATAGGTACATTAAGAATACAATGACACCATGTCACTCTCCCCATTTTTGACATCATTCTTTCTCTTCATTCAAACACCATGTCACTCTCCCCCTTTGACATCAAGGGCAAAGGGCGGATCAAAACCAACACACTCTCCCCCTTTTCTCCTCATGTAGAAGAAGCGTTCTGCAGATCTGATATATAATGAAGTGACCAAGCTCCCCCTGAGTTCATGCTGAATCTTCAAACATAATTTCCAATGAAGTACATGACTCTATGAATTTCCTATCACCAATGACTCATACTTACATCAAAGATCCATCCAAGTGGATTTACATATGAGACTCAACTACCCAACCAAGTGGGTTTACAAATTTGACTCAGCTACCCAACCAAGTGGGTTTACAATATTTGACAAGTCCTTATATGACTGAAATTTACAATTTACATCATGGGTCTCAACATGACCTTTTCATCAAATACAAATATGACTTTTCATAACCAACACCAGAAAGTCCTCAAGAAAGAGAACATATTTCAGAACCATCATAATGCCAACAATGCATTATACTCAGCAAAGCTAATGCTCCCCCTGAAACTGTGCATCCAAGCATCCTTTTCATATGACTAAGGCTCCCCCTTAGTTTGTGCATCCTGAACACTTTCACCAACAAATCATCCAGGCATCTTTATCAAAACATTAGAAATAGAATTATGAGAACTGGAACACCACCAGAGATACCAAACAGTATCAGAGATACCAAACAGCACTGCAGCTGTGCTGAAGAGAGCTGACTCCAAACAGAAAAATGTCAGCAATCAGACATACACGGTTTTCTGTGCATGAACTCGCGTATATACGCGACTGTGTTTCAGGAAATCCGCG